>JAHXMU010000525.1:487629-513168 GCA_019455685.1 Philornis downsi | reverse complement strand
TCGATACTTTCCTCGATCATGGAAACTGTCTGAAATAACGATGATCTCAAAGCCTGGAAAGGAACATTCACAAACTACATCCTATCGACCCATAAGTTTACTCTATATTTTATCTAAACTGTTTGAAAAGGGTTTTCTCCAAATTTTGTGCACCAGTTTGGGCTTCGAAAGGGTCGTGGAAGGATAGAACAAGTATGCCAGATCAAAAAAATATTCGGAGATCGGAAATATTGCTGAGCTCTCTTTACAGACATCTCCCAAGCCTTTGATAAAGGATGATATGAAGGCGTGATTTACAAAATACCCACAAAGATTCACAAACTGTTGGAGAGCTATCTCAAAGATCGATCTTTTGTAGTAAAATTTAAGGACTCTTTTTGAACCCAAAGAAATATTTCAGCAGGAGTTCCCCAGGTTAGTATACTAGGCACTATGCTATGTACCATCCACACTTCTGACATGCCTGCTCATTCCCTAATTCACACTTCAACTTTTGCTGATGACACTACATTCATGAGCACTTGCACTTGCTCATTAATGGCTTCTGGACAACTGCAGTCTCAAACACAGGGTGGGTCATATGAGTGCTGGCGATTTAATTCTTCAATTTCTCGGTAACGCGCGGCGCGGTGTGGCGGGGGGATATGTTGTTCGCTGCGCCGGTTCCTGGAAATTTAGTCGCCATGGAGCCGTACACGGGAGTGCAGCGTGCATTTTGTGTCCGAGCGTATTACGAAAACAATAAATCAGTGATTACTGCACGACGTTTGTATCGGCATGAACACGGTTTACACGATTTAAGTGAAGTTCCAAGCGCCAATGTGATACGAAAATGGATCCGAATGTTCGAAACAACCGGCTCAACAGTACCAATTACGGTTCGTGGTCGCCCAGTTTCTGAAAGATCAGCCGACATTGTGGAGCGTGTTCGTGTTTCAGTTCAGCGAAATCCGCAACAGTCAACACGTAAGAGAAGTCAGTCTTTGGATGTCAAAAGAACAAATTTACGACGAATTTTGAAACGTGATTTGCATTTGAAGGCTTATAAGATTCAGACAGTCCAAGAATTAAAACCCGATGATGCCAATAACCGACTTAACTTTGTCAATTTGATGCTAGAGCGGTTCAACAATTTCAACAACGAGATTTTTAGTGATGAGGCCAATTTTCACCTTAATGGTCATGTGAACAAGCAAAATTGTCGGTTCTGGTCCGAGACTAATCCCCGACGCTTGCATGAACGTCCACTTCACAGCCCTAAGCTTGTCGTGTGGGCTGGGATAACGTCAACCGGTATTATTGAACCATACTTTTTTGAAGACGAAAGAGGGCATGCGATGACGGTTAGAGCAAATAATTATTGCAACATGCTAGCAGACTTTTTGGTGCCAGCTTTGCAAGAACTTCAAGGCAATACCTCGAGGATGTGGTTTCAACAGGATGGGGCCACATGTCATACGGCTAGGGTATCCATAGAGCTGCTGAAAAATGTTTTTCCTGGAAAACTCATTTCGAAAAGGGAGGATATTGAATGGCCCCCACCTAGTCCCGATCTCTGTCCATGCGATTATTTTCAATGTGGCTACCTCAAATCGGTAGTCTACGAGAATAATCCGACCAATTTAGAGCAGTTGAAGAGGAACATTATTCAGGAAAGTAACAAAATACCGAGAACAACTTTTCAACGAGATTTCCAAAATTTGCGACTTCGGTTCCAAGAGTGTCAAGCAGCCGAGGGAAGTCATTTGGACAACATTATCTTTAAGTCTTAAAAATTCCCATGCTTCTACTTTTTAAAAATACAAATATATTTTTTTTATGTTTCGTAGTATTTTTTTTTTAAGTTGAATATTTAAACCGCCACCACCCTTATGGCCCACCCTGCATGCACTAGAATCTTGGCTCGAAAAGTGGAAGATAAGAGTAAACGCCTCTAAGAGTGTACAGGTTACATTCTCTCTTAGATATACCCGTTAATAACCATGTTTAGTATTTGGGTCTCACCTAGAAAGATCACATTGACTCGAAAATCACTCAATTGAAGTTAAAAATGGCACTACTCCGCTGGCTTGTTGGCCCCGCCACTCCACTCTTAGTTTGGAAAGTTAAATCACCATCTACAAAACCACATTGAAGCCACTATGGACATACTCGTATGGCATACAGTTGTGGGGATATACAGCTTACCAAGCTGTGGTATAGTAATTAATTATTCCATTGCGGCTATCCCTTATGTTTTTTAAATAGATTAAGCGGTATAAACCACATATTTTTGGTTTTATATTTTGTATACAAATTGATTAAATTATAATAATCACAAAGCAAGTGTTTGGTAGACATAGATTTATCCTTTTAGTGGTTTCAAAACCGCCAGTCTAGCAAGGCTGTCAGCTGTTAAATACCTGTCATCTGAAGTGTTATTTATTTAGTGAAAGCTTTGCTATTTATGAATATGGATCGCATAACAACCGAAGAATGAGTAAAAATAATTAAAACTTACAACAAAAGTGGTGATTCAAACGTGGTTACTTTTCATGCATTACGGGATGATTATGGTCGCCATAATCGAAATTAATACCATCGGTTGTTATGCGATTCATATTCGCAATGGCAAACCTTTCATTAAATAGATAACACTTCAGATGACAGGTATAATCTTATATATATAAAAATCAATTGCTGTGCGTTTGTCTCGCTAAAGCTCGAGAACGGTTGAACCGATTTGGCTCATTTTGGTCTTAAATTGTTGGTAGAGTATTCCGGAAGGTTAAAAAGTTTTTATTTGAAGTGATAGATGGCGTTGGAAATGGGATGTTTGCAATTAATTTTATTACCACATTAACATTGAATCAAATAATGGTAGGTGACAAACATACCACTTTTTTTTCAAAAGGCATTTTGAACGCAAAACAACGTTTACCGGGTCAGCTAGTAATTAAATAAATGTATCATCGAATTCATAGTTGCATGTGTGTTTTATTTAACTTTACTTTTAAAATCAAAAAATGAATAACCCGTACTAATTCAACGTAGATTCTACGTTTCACCTAATCGTACGTAAAACCATTGAATCAGTTCCAAATTTATTGTGTACAGATGTATTTGTTACAGTTGTTATAAATTGTACGAGAAATGCAATGATTTGGCCAATTTTCAATCCTAAACAATGACTATGGAAAATATCATCACTGGCAAGCTTTATTGAGATCGATGCAAATTAATTCGATGTAATATCGATGGCCGATGGACGAGTTGTCTTAGTCTGGCGGCAGGCAGAGGCCTATGAATTAATCATTTTTAGGCTTCTTGAAGCGAATTCGGTCTCAAGATATTTCCCTCTCGTTTTCTTCATTAAGTTTCGTATCGTATCAAGTGATATATACACATATGGTCAAGTTAACATGTACACCCTATTTTTTTTATTAAAATTATTTTTTATTATTTAAATTAAAAGAAAAAACAAATACTAATTTGTTTTGTTATAACATTAGAAATAAAATAAATACTAAAACAATAACAAAAAACAAAAATTTAATTTAGTATTTTTCAAAAAGTAAGAAATTATTCAATCAAAACAATGGACCAAATAATAAGTACATTTAGTTAAACTATGCAAAAAAGTAAAAAAATCAATTTTTTCTGCTAAATTGAATTCGTTAAAAGGCGGTATATCCACCTTTATTTTCAATTATTTTGTTGATTCTTTTTGTCATGCTGGCAATAACTCCTACAGGTTTCTACTGCTATTTCATACCAAGTTTTTTGAACAACGTTCCATAACTGATCCTTATTTTTAAGAACCTCCTTTTCAATTCTTTGTTTCAACTCTCCCCACAGATTTTCGATTTGATTTTAGTCCGGAGATTGACTTAGCCAGTCAAGGCAACATTATTATCTTGGAACCAATCCTTTATCAACTTAAAACTATGCTTCGGATCGTTATCCTGCTGGAATGACCATCTAAGAGGCATAATTTCCACAGCACAGTTCAACATTTTATTTTCCAAGATATCTTTGTAGTGGAATCTGGCCATAGTGCCGGTAATTCGATGTATCGGACCGACACCATACCACGAGAAACAACCGCAGACCAAAATATTGCCGCCTCCGAGCTTGACTGTCTTTTTTAAAAAGCGAACATGGAATTCCTTAGCCTTAGATCGTCGAACATTCCGGGCACAGTCGTTTCGAAATACATTAATTTTTGCTTCATCGCTCCACAAAATGTTTCGCCATTTTTTTCACCGTCCCCTCCAGACCAATTGGAATGATCTCTTGCAAACGCCAATCTAGCCTTTAAATTTTTCTGTCTAAGCAAAGGAACACTTCTGGCTATCCGTCCTGGTAAATGTACTTCTTGTAGTCTACAACAAACCGTTCGCGATGAAATTATATTTGCAGTTTCTGCTGAAATCGCCCTTGAAGACACAAACGGGTTCTTCTTCCCAAGTGTTACAATACGGATATCTGTTTTTTTTTTTGGGCATTCCGCGAGTTTCGACGGGCTTTTTAATTTTTAAATCATTTTTTTAAAAAAAAAAAAAAAAAAAAAAAAAAAATAGACCGATTCATAGTTTCTGCTATAGAACGAAGACTATGGACACTTTCCGTTAGTCTTGAAACAGATTTTTTCTCCTCCGGAGAACAATGACTTTTTTGACCAATTTCTGACTTTTTTGACAAAATATTTTGTCATGAATGGAGATAAAAAACAGTAAAATTAATAGCCTTTCCAAAAGACTGCAGCAGACTGCGACAATATTAAAGAATTGAGCAATGTATTTATTATTTTGACCAAGTACAGAAATCACACCTGAACAAAACTTAGTCACAATGAATACAACGGGGAAGCCCTAGTTTTTTTTTTACTTTTAAAGGCATTGCTATATTAAAGTGATTTAAATAAAAAATAACTGCCATGTTTACTTTCCGTTAAAGTAACAAAAATTAAACATAAAGCAAAAATGAGCAGGTGTACTTATTATTTCGACCATATGTCTATTGGGTGTGCAACTAAGTTTTGCCAATAGATGGCGCCAACTGTAAGTACTAGTCGATTCTGCCCTTAAACATACCGTTTCGACACAATAATGATATTCTTTTGATGTCAAATTCTATTGATTTTGTGCCAAATAATCGGCATATGCGGGAAGTATTGATTTTTTTCTTTCAATCGTAGAAAACGGCGCCTGAAGTTCATCGAGAGCTTCAAAACGTCTACGAAGATGCTGTTTCAAGTAAAACAACGTATCGATATTGGTTCCGTTGCTTTAAAGGCAGTGATTTTGATGTTGACGACCGTTCGGGTGTAGGAAGGCAAAAAACCTTAGAAGACACCGAGTTGACCGCATTGCTTGATGTGGATCTGTGCGAAATACAAGTAGAGCTTGCTGAAGTATTAGGAGTTACCCGTTAAGCCATTTGCAAGCGACTGCATGCGTTGGGAATGATTCAAAAGCATAGAACTTGGATTTCTTATGAGTTAATGCAGAACAGCTGCTTCAGCGTCAAAATAGAAAAGGTTTTCTTCATCATATCGTAACGGGTGATGAAAAATGGGTTCTTTACAGCAATCCAAAGAAAAGAAAGTCATGAGGGCAGTCCAGTAACGCTTTTATGTCGTCGCCTTGGCCGAATATTCTCACTGCGAAGGTTGTGCTCTGTAATTGGTGGGACCAGGCCTGTGTTATTTATCACGAGCTGTTTAAACCAAGCGAAACCATCACGAAAAAATGACTCTTCAGCATGACAATGCTCGGCCTCATTTAACCAAGCCCGTTAAAACCTACATGGAAACACTGGAATGGGAAGTCTTACCCCATCCGCCATATTCTCCAGATATTGCGCAGTCCAATTATCACTTGTTCCGTTGGATGCCACAGGATTTGGCTGACCAGCAGTTCCACTCATATGAGGGATGACATCAAGGCATGGCTAAATTCGTGGATAGCCTCAAAAGATAATTAGTTTTGCCATGACGGAATTCGAGCTTTGTCAGAAATATGGAAAAAGTAGTAACTACTTTCAATAAACCAACTGTAATCATGTTTTCAAAATAAATTTGCATTTTTATAAAAGAAAACAGTGATAACTTAGTTGCGCACCTATTATATATACATATATATCTATCTTATAATCATACAATTTTTAAAACTATTGAGGAAAAGAATCTGATATTTAATACGATTGTAATTTTCTACAGCAACTGCAGTTTGTACTGTTCGATTGCTTTTCGATTAGTCGCTTTTTCATGCAGCAGAATACCAAATTTAATTGAAAATTGTTATAATTTTTATTAATAGTTTAGTTCTCTTCTACACTGTTATGTGCTTTGGCTGATGTTGTCTCATCTTAATTATATATTGTCAGCTCAAATCGATTTGTTCATTTTTCTATCTACATTTTCTACATATACTCATTATAACATTATTCTCATTGCCTCTCCTCAGTTTTACAATCATTTTAAAATATTCTTCAAGAAAAAGAAAGTAGCATGAAAATTCTTGTAGGAAATGACAGCTGAATTTAGCTTTTATGGCAATAGGAAAAAACGAATTTCCTGTAATTTGTCTGTCCTTAAGAGAAACTTGTAATAGTGCAATAGTTTTGTTCGTGCCTTAACGGTGTAACTTGAAAAAGAGCATCTGTTTTCTTATTTCAATAACAGGAATTCATTCATACCTGAATTGCTCTTTAGTCCTCTCAATGCCACTGATGACCTGCTTTTCAATAACACAATCACTGCTCGGAGTCAGTCGACTTTGTTGCTGTTGAAGTTCTTCCTAAGCCCTTAATGAGTAGAATGTGTCGCCGGGAATCTTCCATCAGCTAATTAAGAAACCGGCACTGCTATGCCCGTACTTTTTTCCAACAAAGGGAATTAAAAGTGTAATCTCTGAAACAAAATGTTTTTTCTTCGTCTTTGTCGTAACTTCGACTTAAGTAAAGTAAAATACGGTTGAAAGATGTTAAAGGAGAAGAAGTAATACAACTTATGAAAAGAAAAAGCAAATGTAAAAACAATTTACGGGGAAAAGAGAGTGCATCAGTGAAATGTGAGGGAGAATGCCAACGTTGCAAATTTAAATGTGTACATGAGTTTCTTGATTTAGGGGTACATACTTTTTTAAAACAATTAAATTTAACAATTAACAAATTTCTATTTAACATTGCCCACCTCTCAGGCCATTAGTTGCATCCTTTCCAATTCGTCTCTTGTAGTAACAACAACAGCGCTTCTGCAATCCCGCCACTAACCTCTAGCTTTCTTTATCCAACACTGCCAATGAACAAATTTATGCATTCGCCTAAACCACTAATGACTCACTTAAGTCTTAAACCTATGCTTTCCTAGGTTTGCACACATACCCACCGGAAATGTATAATCGATCCATTCTTAGTTAATGTTCGTGCTTCTGTTGTCCTTACAAGTGATGGGAAAACTTAGTTTTAATACCAATGTAATGAATGCAATGTAATGAAGGCGCCTATATGTCCAATGTAAGAGTAGCTGTAGTCCAGAAAACATCATGATAACAGCAATTGAATTGTGAAAGAAACTGCCGTGATATATGAATCCGGATATTTGGAAAATGGCACCACAAATACTTTGAGTATTTTTTTTACATTTAAGCAGGAATAAAAGCAAATACGAAAATATGTTTGATTGGTTTCAGTTTCGACAATCTGAATCTCTAAAATGTAGAAAATTTTTATTCTGATTCCGGCAACCCAAATGACACATGCAACCCCTCAAGCCAATAAAGAAGATCCAGCCGACAGCAATTCGAAGGACGAAGAAGATCCTCCAGAAGAAGTAGCATGTGGCAATATCAGTAACAACAACAGTCAAGGCAACGATATTGATGACGATGCAGTGCAATTTATTTTGTTTTTGATCCATGAACAACATGACTTCCATTTGGAAGGCGACATCGAAACGAAATTTCATACATCCGAAATGAATACAATTTGCATACAATTTTAATTTTAATTCATATACCCGAAACGGAATTTGACAAAATTTCGATTCTGATGGAGTTTAAGAAATCTTTTGTTTTTATTTTATTTTAAAATTATCAATTCAAAAAAAAAAAAAAAAAAAAAAACAAAAAAAATTTCAGTAACTGTGAACATTTCTGAGAGTCTGGTGTCATAAATTCAGAAAATAAATTATTTACAGCACTTTTGCTCTTCACAGGTAGGTGGCAGCCCCTTTTCTTTGTCAGGAAACTAAACTACATTTGTTTCCAGTTCCAATTCAGATTAAGAAACAAAATATCATAAATCTACGTATACTTCCGTTTCGCTTCCTCGAATCAAAATATTTATTTAATTACATTTCAATAGAGAAAGTGAATCAATGTACGTTTTTAATTCCGTTTCAAGTAAAAACGAATCAATGTTTGGAAAAAGAATCAGAATTATAATTTCTATAACATTTTAAATACAAATTCGGTCCCAAATACTAGCCGACCTAACACAGGAGAAAAATATTATTTATTTTTCAACATAATCTCCTCTTTGGTTCGATACGTTTTTCCCTGCGATATTTAGTAGATTCTATACCCTGTTCATAGTAAGAAGTGTCAAACTCCTTAAAGTAGCCATCAACCGTATGTTTCACCTCTTCATTCTTGGCAAATCTTTTACCACCAAACCGATTTTTTCAAGTTTGAAAGTAGAAAATAGTCCGAGGGAGCTAAACCTGGCAAATAAGGTGCGTGATAAAGCAAATTGAAGAAATTTTGGGCATCGCAGTAGTGGATGTGTGATGAAACAACACTTACTTTTTCGCCAAATGCGTCCTTTTTGGCATAGTCTCATCGCCTAAACGCTGCATTAAATTAGTATAAAATTCGCCGTTGATGGTTTTGCTTTTTAAATATAACCAATAATATTCAAAACACAGGCGTCATGTCGTTGCCTGGAGATGGAACGGTCTTTGCCTTGCTTGGACCCGATTCTCCCATAGCAGTTCACTGCTTTGACTGTTACTTTGCCACAGGTGTGAAGTGGTAAACTGATGCTTCATCCAAGGTTATAAATCGATGCAGAAATTCGGCTTTATTGCGGCGAAACCTCTCCAAATTAACCAAACTTTGTTGGAACATCTTCATGAAGCTCTATGAAAAGCGAGCGCGGCACCCATCTTGCACACAACTTTCTCATCTGCAAATCTTTGGTCAATATACGATGTACGAGACTTTTTGAAATGCCTATTATATCGGCTAGCTCACGCATCTTCAGCCGACCTTCAGATCGTCCAATACCACTTCACCGTATCTGGTATGGACACCTTAATTGGTCGACCACCATGGTATTCATCCTGGCTGCTCGTACGGCCTCGTTTAAACTCTGCTACCCAATATTATACAATCTTAAACGAAGGAGCAGACTACTTCAGAGTAGAATCTACCTGAGCTTTAATATTAATTGAACTGAGACCTGAGACCAAATGGAAATATTGAATTACATAACGGTGACTAATTTTTTCGTTTACTTTTAATGGCTTAAATGAAAATATAAAACAAAGAGGCGCCTTAAAGCTTAAAAAACATATTTTATCACGTTGCCACTCTTCATCAAAATAACTTTCTTCAAGCTACTGCCACCACCTATATGATAGGCGGCTAGAGCGGTCCCCCTTGTAAGTTTAGAAAATCAAAGAAAAAACCATTTCTACAGAAATGATTCAAACGCCGGCTTTCAATTGAACAAAATTTTCTTTGGCGATGAAGACCATTTCTCACTCGCTGGTTACGTCACCAAGCAAAATTGTAGCATATAGGGCTCGAAGGACCGGAGAAGTGATTGTGAAAAAGCCACTGCATCAAAAAAAAAAAAAAAAAAGTGTGGAGGTCTCTTTGGGCGGTATTTCTTCGAAAACTATTAAAAAATCCATTTCTTCAACCAATCTAGAGGTGGTCATTTAAACGACATTTGTATTTCGTATATAATAAAATAAAAGTTTTATCGAAATCATTGTGTTATGTGTGTTGTATTTACCTTTACTTTCGAAACCGAAATAATCCTTTTTTATTTTTTTGATCGCTCAATGTTAACTCCCATTTGTCCATGAAATTTGTGACGCATTTGTAAACAGGATAGAGTGTAAAATATTAGAATTTTTATTTGAAGGTTAAACATGGGAAAAAAAACTATACTGACATTCCAGTCTGGTGGACCCAATGTCCTTTGGAGGGGTGCTTAAAACTGTGAGGTACGCCAGAAAAGGGGCGGTAAATCATTAGGTTTTTATAAAAAAGCACTCTGAATCAAAGCATTATGAAAATAGTGAAATTATAGTTTTTTAAAGAAATTCCGCTTAGAAATTTATGGGGGGAACCACTGTCAAGTTGAACAATTTGAATGTGGGGCATGTCTATGCAGCCCATTCCCGTATGCAAAAATAAGTTCTCTAAATGTTTGATGCTTTCTTAATTACAAAGAATTTAACGTTACCCAGCAAAATTTTTTAGAACTGGTTGTAACTGTTATATATTCTAGAACAATTTCTTAGCTAACGGCACATTAAGCATAACTTTTGTTTTTTTTTTATCAATGTATTCAATTTATTTCCTTTTTATTGTATAGAAAATTCCTTTTTATTTTATATAATTAATTGGTTTTGAAGATGATAGACCGTAAATAACCTCCATGCTCACACCTTCTCAGAAAATTATTCATTGCGGTCTGAAGGGTTGAAGTCGGGATTGCCTCAATTATTCTTTTGACGGACTACTTTAATTCGGAAAAATTCCGTTTTCGTTTTGTACACCTCTTGCTTGACATAACCCCATAAAAAAATGTCTGGTGCAATCAGGTCAGGTGATCTTGGGAACCAGCGGAAAGTTGAGTTTGTGGATATTAATTTGTTTGGGAATTTTATTGGAGCTCCGCCATAACCGATCTGGCTATGTGTGCAGTTGCTTCATCTTACTGAAAGCAAATGCTGTTGAAACGAATATATATTCGGCGCTGTTCTGTTTGAAATGATTTCTTGTATTATTTCCAGTGGGTAAACGGGTGTTTCCTAGGATGCTTTGTACCGCTTACCCCTAAAACGCAAGCCTCTCTACCTGGCAGGCAAAGGGTACGATGCTTGCGTACAAAAACAAAGTAGTGTGGTCTTGGGCCAGGCGCCCTAGGAACAGGTGGATTATGTCTTGGGGTCCACCAATAATATGACATCAAACTGACCTTGGAACTCGTTTTTCGAAAACCAAGTAAAGGGGAGATGTCATAGTTTAACAAGATAATTACACACCCTGGCAACGGGAGCGGACATAGAGAAGCCGTCGAGAGATATCGGAAGATTTATGTTTTCCGTTTTAATAGTCGTACGACCATGGAGTTCCTTCGTGGAGAGATATGGTTAATAGACTAGAGGAGCATGACATTAATTTGCTGTGTTGATATTTCTCCTCGAACATTGAAAATCTATGTCGTAGATAATGGATTACCAGTTCCATGCGAGGTATGATAAAGTAAAACTGGAGTAGCTTTTCTCCGAAACCCAAACCAGAGAGTTCTTCTCTTCTGGTAGCACGGGTGGCCAGGGACTCAAAGAACATTGCTCTTGACTGGTCGACGACGTTGGACCACTTGTATGAGCATCGTGCTGGCTGTGGTTACCCGAACATGTGTTTTCAGTTCTTTTGCGTTGCTTCACGTTGCGTCGCAGAAGGAAGGCAAAAGCTTGGAAAACACTGCTCATGTCTATCAAAGTGTTCCTAGATTACCTCACTCCTAACCAAGATGTAGCTCACTTCATACCAAGTGACTGCAAAGGTACTTTAGCCGAGAGAGGAAGCGGGCCTTGAGGAAGTTTTTCCAAGGGGACCTACTTCTTATCTCAAAGGTAGTTCGACTAATCCTTTCGGGATTAGTTTGGGTACCCCAAAGAGGCGCTGGCTGCCGCAAGAAGAGTAGAATTATAACCAAGAAAAGAATTATAGAAAATAGCCCCAAGAGTGATGGTACACCATGAGAAGGGCCTCACGGCGAGACTCATGTAAATAAACACAGTTGATTGATTGTATTATTTTCAATAATGATAGCCACAAATTTAATTTAATTACAGAAGCGAATTTCGTTTGATAACATCGTCTTCATATAAAAATTGTCAAGCGAAAAAGATTGAAAACATTGTGGAATCACCCACAACAAAAACTGCATAAGATTGTCTTATCTTGAATTTGCTAAATTATGATATGTATTTTAGAAGCATTGTCAAATAACTACCATATAGCACGTTCATGTTCTACTTTTGTTTCATATAACCGGTTGATATTGAAACAAACTAGAACAAAAATATTCGGTTATAGAACCAAAAGTGGAACCTGTTCTTTACCACTACAAGTCCTCCTGCAATTGGTTTTATTGTAATCGAAAATTTTGCTGGGTATTGAATTATAGATATAAATCGTATAGTATGAATCTATATGAACAAATCTAAGATATCAGTTCAATTTTTTTAAATTGTAATACGCATTATAATGCAATACGCTTGACAAAAGTTTAAGCAACTGCATTCTTCAAATTACGTATTAGGATGGGCAAATTCAAATTCGACAAATCGGCCAATATGTAGAGGAAGTCTTAGGAGGAATGTACTGACGCTCTCCATTTTCGTTCTCAGAATTTATTTCATCAAGCCCATGATATATTCCATATCTAACTGAAATCAGATGAACTGCTTGAAGGTTATAAATCCAAAAAATTTTTAGTTAGATCAGCAATTTGCATGGGAGGTACCAGAAAGAACGTGACTATTCGGTTCATTTATCTTTAACTGTAAAGAGAATTACGAACCAATATATTGCACAATACGATTACTCTAAACTATTGCAGGTTAGTAATTAGAAATTGCAGAGAAAACGTTGAATTTCGCAAAATTGGCTAATATTTATGGGAGGTATCAGAAGGAGCATGACAATGCCGTGCGTTTTCATTTCGAAATTCTAGCTTGATTATTTTGTCTTCCTGGAGTCGACAGCAGCCCTGAAATGCCGCAGTTCTCTCAACGAGATGGTTCAGCATTTCAACATTCACCTTACGGAGGTGCCGGGCCACAGGGACATACCAGGGAACTGCAGAGCAGACGAGCTGGCAAGTCTTGCCATACAACATTACAGGCTCTACCATAGTTGGAGTCTATGGGCAAGTAGTAAGTTGCCGTCTGCCCGAAGCAGTTATCAATCCAGACAGATGTGGCTTCACCTAGATCTGAAGCGTTCACACGCACTGCTGTCGCTCTCAAGACCCGACGTCTCATTACTCGTATCCGTCATGACGGGACAATGTCTGATTGGAAGATATCCAACGAGACTAAAGGTTGCGGCTAGGGACTTCTGCAGAAGCTGTGGGAATGAAGAGGAAGAGGAGTCCATAGAACACCTTATCTGCAATTGCCCGCTCTGGCGAACAGGTGGGAATCAACACTGGGCTTTTATTTCTCTAGGGACGTAAGAGATATGGACGATATAGATATTGCCCGACTTAAGAGCTTATTGAGGCGTTTAGGATGATTCAACGGGGGAAGCTAGGGACATCCGCATCTCTAGTTTCCCTGGTATAACAGTGGACTATATAGTATAAATAAGTATAAGTGAGTCTGTCTATTCGGACTGCCACACTGACCTTCTTATGAGCACACATTGATTTTTTTTTTTCCAATTGAACTAAGATTTGTCATAGCTTACGTTGAATTCTGGTATTTGGCTTTCGAACCATTTCTGGCGGTGTTGCTGTTCGGCGTCCACCTCCATGGCATTTTTACCAGTTTCATTGTAACGAAAATTAGAATATTAGATAAAGGCGGTTGAGGGGATGATAGTGGATGGATTGAGAAGAGTGGTTTATGATAAAAAAATGCGCCCTTTTTCTTTCTTTTTTTCTTTCTTTTAAGTTAGCTAAGTAGAAATCCCATGTGTAGTTCATAATTTTTTTTAAATTTTTTTCAGAATTCGGTGTATTACAGGCACTAAGCATATTTAGATCTTTAAAAATCTGAAATAAATACTAAACGAAAACTTTGTTGTGTTTGAGTGTGGAAATGATATTATGTTTTATAAGAGATAAGTTTTTTTTGTAAGTGAGACGAAAAACGATATACTTCCATAGGTTTGTAAAAAACATAAAAGACTGATAATGTCACTAAATGAGTGCACTGTCATTAGCCGTTTGGATGTTACAGCAGCGTGACATTGCTAACACTCCGAGAGCTTTCCTCTGTACGTATTAGTACACCTCTTATCCTACATAGTACGTGGTAGTTTCCACCTTCATTGTGGGAGGCGTCGATTTAGGGTCCAAAAAAATTTATCCAAATCAAATTTTTTCCAAATGAACATTATTAGCATTCAAAAAATTTCACAGAGAATGCTCATATTTTTAAACAATTGTCAAATTTGACATGGCCACAACTTGCCTTTAAATTCTATTCAGGTTTTGAAGAGAAAGAATATGTTGTCTGTAAATTGGTCAACTACCATAGGCTTGTAAACAACATAACAGTCTGATAATGTCAATAAATGAGCGCGCTGTCATTAGCCGCTTGGATGCTACAGCAGCGTGACATTGCTAACACTCCGAGAGCTTTTTTCTGTATTGGTACACTTATTCTATATATATGTAGTATGTAGTAGTTTCCACCTTCACTGTGGGAGATGTTTATTTAGCACCCAAGAAAGCTCTATAAGCGCTCAGCATATTCAGACTTTTAATAGTCTGAAATAAATACTAAGCGAAAACTTTGTTGTGTTTGAATGCCATTTCCGTAACTTTTTTTAAGTGTGACGTAAAAGGATATACTGCCATAGGCTCGTAAACAACATAACACACTATAATGTCAATAAATGAGCGCACTGTCATTAGCCGTTTGGATGCTAAAGCAGCATGACGTTGCTAATACTCCGAGAGCTTTCTTGTGCATTAGTACACCACTTGTCCTACATACTATGTGTTAGTTTTAACTTTACTTATTTGCCTTCACTGTGGAAGGTGTCGATTTAGGATCTAAAAAAGTTTATCTAAATCAAATTTTTTCCAAATTAACATTATTATTATTAGCAGTCAAAAAATTTCACTGTGAATATTCATGTTTTTAAACAATTGCCAAATTTGACATGGCCATAACTTGAGTTTAAATTTTATTTAAGCTTTGGAGAGAAATAATAAATTATATGTACATGGATCATTTGGAGAAGATCTCATCAAAATAAATGAGTCTAATCGTAGTATAACTTTTCCATAAATTTGCCCTTCATTTGTATCTTTTAAATTTTTTGATTTAAAAAGTTTGTCTTAAATAATGTTTCGCCATTGAAATATTGGTTTCTGTGTTCTCTATCGTTCAATGACAGCTGTATTTGGTTCGAATTGTTCAATTCTATACATGAAGCCACTTAAGTAAGTGAAACAATTAAAATGCACAGTATGAATTTCACATGAATCTCACAAATGGAAAAAGACTGGTCACCGGAAATGAAAGAGGGAACAGTTGTTAGCTTCAGGCCAAGTGAGAACTACACCAGTTCGATGGCAAGTCCTTGTTTTTTTTCACACTAACAGAGAGACGTAGAGCAAAACCCTAACCAGCATTTCACTGCATTCGTGCGTAGTCTTCTAAAGGGCTGATATAGACAGTCTCAGGCAAAACTATAGAGCTAAATACTTCACTTTGGCGCACATTCTATGTAGACAGATTTCCCTCGATAACTCCAAAACGAGCCAAGCATATAGCCAAGCTCTTTTTCCATTCTATGCAAGTGTGTTAATGTATGCGGGAATTTGAGAGTGCAAACAATGAATGCGTGTATGTGAAAGAATGCGCCTGAAAAAGTTCCTGTTTCCACATTACAAGCGTGCAAGCGTGCAAATATTTGTCTATGTTCTTCGCTCCTTATAAATGAGTGTGTTTGATAAACGTTTATTGAATGTGTTCAATAATAAATGAAGTGAAAATGCTTAAGAATTTAACTTTGAAGGGGTGTTCAACTGCTGTAAATGCAGACAAGCGCAAAGTATTTGCATGTATTTGCCCTTTTGCCTATTTCTGATGCCGATGCGAATGCTTCTGCTGCTGTTGTTGCTGATGATGATAAATGTTCTTAGTGTATGCAAAATGCTCGAGCACAACTTTCTGAACAGCATATTTTTCTTCTTTAGGCATTGTTTGTTTTGTTAGCTCTCGAAGGAAATTGAATTTTCCTGCAAAGTGTGCAGCTTGCAGTCGCAGAGGTGAAATACAGGGTGGCGCAACAGAACGTGCATATTGCATCATCTTTTTTTGCGGCGTAGAAAAGGCGCGGGCGGAGGGGCGCCTACATCGTTGGGTTGGCGGACTCATGGAGTTTTAGTCGCTATGAATCACTTCGACGGGAAGCGTCGCGCATTTTGCGTGCGCGCATTCTACGAGAACTCTCGTTTATATATTGCTAATAGGCGATATAATTAAATTATATAATTAAAATATGGGTAGAGCGTTTTGAAGAGACCGGTTCAACATTTAAACCACAAGCAACTGGTCGCCCAAGAACATCTAGGACCGAAGACAATGTTGAGAGAGTTATGGAGTCAGTACGAGGAAATCCACAAATGTCGACTCGCAAGAGATCGTCTGTCTTACAATTACCAACAAGATGGAGCTACCTGTCACACATCAAATGACTCCATGGCGGTGGTGATGTTCCCTGGCAGACTGATTTCGAAAAGAGGTAGTATCCCATGGCCCCCACGTAGTCCAGACTTAACGCCCCTTGATTTTTTTTGTGGGGATACCTCAAACACAACGTCAGCTCAAGGAGAATATCCGTGGTGAAATGAGGGCCATTACACCAGTTTTACTGAAGAAAGTTTTCAATAATTTTCGTTTGCGGTTAGAGGAGTGCCCTCGTGGAGAGGGTCACCATTTAGATGATGTTATTTTTAAAAAATAAACTCCATTTATTACTCTACAATGCCTTAGATTTATTTTAACCATACCTTTTGTATTTATTTTTTAATATATTTTTTAAATACGCACGTTCTATTGCGCCACCCTGTATATCATTATGTAGAACTTTAATTTTGTATGTGTGTGACAAAGATAATGACCATTTTAAACTTGTGTATGTTTAGGCTTTGTTTAGTGCTGATGAAAAAGGAAATGTGCTTAAACAAAATAAAACTTGTGTAAGGTTGATAAAACTACTGGAAATATACTTTTTTTCTAGAAAAATTCAATGTATTAAAATTTGTTCAAACGAGGTGTGATCAAAAAATAACCGTTATTTTCAATTTTTTGAAAAAAGTATTTATTTATTCATCAATTTCTATTTCATTTACTTTAAAGTAGTCCCCCCTCAGATATAATACACTCGGGCCAGCGTTTCTCCTAATCCTCGAAACATTTCTGAAACGCACTTTTTGGTATCGCCAACAGCTCCTGTTCGATTTTTCTTTTATCTCCTCAATCGTTGCAAAACGCTTTCCTTTCATTGGTGTCTGCAGTTTTGGGAAGAGGAAAAAGTCCGCGGCGGTCAAGTCCGGTGAATACGGTTGTTGGGGCATGCTTGCGGTTTTGTTTTTGGCCAAAAACTCACCCACAAGCATCGATGTGTGAGCTGATGCGTTATTATGGTGCAAAATCCATGATTGGTTTTTCTACAATTCTGTGCGTTTCTGACGAATTGCTTCGCGCAAACGGCACACAACTTCAAAGTAGTATTCCGTATTGATCGTACGATCTTGTGGCAAGAATTCATGATGCACCACGCCATTGCAATCGAAGAAAACTGTGAGCCAAACATTCATATTTGAACGAAAATTACGTGCTTTTTTCGGTCCAGGACGAGCTTCGTCATTGACATCTTCTCATTCTTCCTTAAACCGGTTATACCACAATTGAACTTGTGTTCTGCTCATAGTAGACTCGCCAAACGCCACAGTCAACATTTCTAATGTCCTTGCACATTTAATTTCATTTTTTACACAAAACTTAATACAGCTTCTTTGATCGATCATTTTTTCGAATAGTAAAAAGTCGAAGAGGACACCAAAACACGACTAACCATTTTATTTATCAAAAACAAACTGACGATCCAAATGGCTGATATTGCCAACATATATAACAGACATGTGTACCGACATAACAGAAAGGAAATGCGAAAATCGAGCATACGTAACTCACGAAATTTAAAAAACCCGATTTTTTTTATCACGCCTCGTATGTAGAATATAGTACATTTTGAAGCCGAAACCAGAGGAAGGATCGAAGAGATTGTAGTGCTATCGTCTAATAGACTTACATCCAGTGACCTTCACAAAAGTTCAGTTTCAAAATTGATACTTAAAGTACATTAGGAATTTGTTTCTGATTCACATTTGATAGTACAATCCACTTCACATATTGGTTCGTTTTTTAACTGTGGCCCGAAGTTTCACATTATCTTACCTTGTTTAATGATGCCATCTAAATGTGGCACAACCGCACGCCTTGATTTGCACGCGAAAGTTCCTTTGGGTCAGACTAAATGTAGTATAATGATTGCCCTGTTGTGCACTGCAGGGGAACCAGTAACCAGCAAGGATTTGCAACTGGCTATAGGTTAGCTACAGGGTCTGACTAGAGGTTTTGTCTGTTACCGAGGGTGATAGGGATTCACAAGGGCAGGTCACGAGTTCATGGCCTGCCATCTGTGTCTTTTTCATCTATCGGGGAATATGGACAGGCATGGGTTTTGCCAATGTCTATATGTTATGGTTACCGTTCACCGTCACTGAACGGAAGGGGTTTGGAGTTTTCCCCGTCTTCCATCGGTGACGACACTGCATCCTTGCAATTTAGTATCGACCGTTCCATTTACCTGCGATCTCCACACCTGCAGGTATGCAATATGGTGCATAAATCACAATTTGGTAGCTTTGCTGTGCAGCTCCAACCGGTGAGTTCGGCCTGTAGCTAAAACTAATTTCCCGCCTGATCATTTGGTGTAGGACCCAATAATTTCGCAAGATTGAAAAAATGAGAAATAAAATACGGGGGTTAATTTGTGTTTAAAATCTTTGTTCCAAAGCCGTATGATGCATACCTTTAGTTGGCAAGGAATTTAAGTAATAGTAAATAACAAGTTCTGTTTTCTTATTATGCGAAAAATTTATGTTGTGCGAACTGATGCACATTAAGTACTAACTCTCAACTTATTTCTTCATCACAAAGTGACAAGATCATCGGGTGAAAGGTCACTGCTAGAATGCTGAGATGAAGGCATTTTTTCTATAGAATTCGCCTTAGGAATTAGAATACTTAAAATATAAAGTTCATTAGTTTATACATTAACACTTATCATAGTTTTTATTTTGCTTATTTTGCTACTTGGTAAAGTATTTTATAGGGTACGGAGGCGATCTTAAAACTTAGTCGACCTGAAGTATAGATGAAGTCAGAAGTTTGAACAAAATTATTTTGGTGCAAATTGGTAACCTTATAAAATATATGGTTTAAGTTTCAAGGCGCTACGTTGTTTAGTATTTTTTTTTTTTTGAGACATCTAAAGTTCTTCTTCTTGTTATGTGGGAACAGGGATAGACAATCTTATCTATTATACGACGCCCATAGAAAATAATTCCAAGCGCTACGATCGTTTCTCCTCCAATTTGTCACATCAAGTTTCGATAGCGTTTTAAAAGCCTAGTCCTTCTAACGAAGTTTTGGTAGCCCTCTTCTGCGCCGTTCATCCAGTTCGTTGCCGAAAACCATCAAAATTTGTATAATTCTGTATTTTCATTTGAAAGCTCTCAGTCCAACCAACAATAAAGCCGATTCTACTCTGGAGGAGTCTGCTCCCCTGTCTACGACTGTAAAATATTGAGTAACAGAGTTTAAACGAGGCCGTACGAGCTGCCAAGACGAACACCGTAGTGGTCCACTACAGACACGATTAAGAAAATCCACAAAATGGTATTGGATGATCGTCTGAATAGGCTAAAGGTGCTGAAATAAAAGGCATTTCAACAAGTGCTACTCATCGTATATTGACCGAACATTTGATGATGAGAGAGCTATACGCAAGATGGCTGTCGCGTTTGCTTCCAATAGAGCAAAAAGAGCGTTGTGAAGATGTTTCACTAGAGCTTGGTTAGTTTGGCAAGGTTTAGTCCCAATAAAGCCGAATATATGCGTCGATTTATAACCATGGATGGGACATGGCTTCACCACTTTACACCTAAGACAAAGGAACAGTCAAAGCAGTAGACTTGAATAGAAGAAAGTGAAAACGGTTTCATCTGCACAAAATGCGCATGGGATTATTTTTAGTTTTATTGGCAAATAAATTATTATATAATTGGCAATAAATTATTATACTAATTTGTTGCAGCATTTACGTGACGAAATTATGGAAAATGACAGCATTTGGCGAAAAAGAAACTGTTGTTTTAACAAGACAATGCTCACACATTCACTATTGCGATGACCAAAATTAATGAATTAAATTTCGAATAGCTTCATGACGCATCTTATTCGCCAGACCATTTTCTATTTGTAAATTTGAAACAATGGCTCGGTGGTAAAAGATTTGTCAACAATGAAGAGGTCGAGTCTGGGGTTAATGACTATTTTAAGGAGTTTGACAGTTCTTACTATAAACAGTGTATAGAAGCTATCGAATATCGCTGAAAAAAGTGTATTGATTTATAAAGAAATTACATTGAAAAATAAAGAAATTTTTTTCCAACTCATTTGACTTCTTTATTAGGCCGCCTAGTTTTGGGATCGCTCTCGTACATCATGTCAAAGGCAACTTATGCATACATAGTGCTAATTTGTTATTCAGTATTATCTATTTATTATACGCTAAAGGTATCGGCATCATTGTTCAACAACACATTTGTATATTTTCTGCCACATTTAGATAGAAATATTTTCAATATGTTTAAGAATCCATCTTCTTAACATATGTCGCCCCACTTTTCCTAATATTTGGATTAAAGTTTAAAGTTGAAATTTCATTTTGAGTTTTATTTTCCTATTGCGTTCTGTTGCGTTCGTGCCTCCAAGACATTGAAAAACTATGAAAAATCTGCACATGAAAGAATACAAGACGGGGAAGCTCATTCACAGAGCAAAAATACGGCACAACATCACAACGTGGAAAAAATAAGTTGAATTGCATGTGGAAGGGTCATAAATTTTAATATTGTCGTTATTCCCTTTTTTGACCTTTTCATTTTCGTCTCCCTTATCGTTTTTTGCCTATACAAGCTAGCTAGCTGGCAGATCATGCATTTTCCGTTTTGCTGTGGCAATTTCCGTTTCATGTACGCGCACTTTTATGCAGGGTCCTTTTTTGTGCCTTCGTCACTAGACTGATGTTGTGCAGTTTTCTTATTTTATAAAGTTTTAGACATTTTTGAAGTCTAAAATTTTACAATGGCATTGTGTGGCAAAAAATGGAACTGCAGAAATATTGACGATAGTAGGCGACAATAGTAGCACTTCATTAAAAAAAAATTTAGTCTCAAGAAACGCTCAGAAGGGGGCGCTTAAAGTACTATGTACTTTTGGAAGAAATATTTTTTTTGACTTTTTATGTCGATTGAGCTTTGTCGGCCCATCTGGCTGCTTGGCTGGTAGAATTTAAAACCATCGTAAATATTTATGAATTCTTGTTAATCTCGTCACAATCTAATATGTCGTCAAATTGAACCATATGATCAATACGTTTCCTGAATACATTGATATGTCGATGAGTCTTCCACATCCCATTCACATTGATATGTCGATGAGTCATCATCCCATTCATCGAACGAATGGGAAGTTCGAACGAATGGGAAGTTCGATGAATAACACATTGGCCATTGGGTTCAATCCAATGACCATATGCAAAGCCGGCCGGGCTTGCTCTCTTACACCTTGCATATAAATTAACTGATTTACTAAAATTTACAGTTTCTCTTAACAATTTAATTGGAGATCTGCAACAACCTATACATTTTGTATTCAATTGTACTAGATGAAATTGAGCGTTCCACACGTTATTAGTTTGACCTGATGATCGTAAAAAACCAAACTACTTTGTTGCGTCCCTTTTTAAGTCAAACTGGGTTGACTTAATGAAGATTTTCGAAACAGATTCGTCTACTTGGATACAGCTGGGTACAGCAGAACAAATTGGGCAATTACCTGATGCTGTTGTTGTGGTTTTGTCATTAAAATGTTTGCTTGGTTTATAAAAGATCTAATTTCTTTACTTCCTACATTTATTTTGGAGCTGTGGCGCTGAGATTGATGAGACCGTTTACCACGCCATAGTTATAGTTATTAACGCCCCGGTAATATCCCAATTGAGTAGAAACAAATAACTTTGTTTTATTCTAGTTAACATCGGACTTAAATTTTCTGGCTCCTTTTCAATTCTTGAGAGGGTTGTAGTACATACGATTTTTGTTAAAGATGATGACTGCCATTCTTAATACAGCTTTTCTCATAATCATCTCTAAAAGCGTTTTGAGCTGTTTGCACATTAAGGTATCATCTGGAAGCCTCGTTTAATGAAAATTGTTCACTGAGATCTTTCCTTGTTCTTACTGAAAGCTTGGTGTCTGTGGCAAGCAGCTTCATAGTCGATAAAAAAGTGGTACGTCTCGCTCTATTCTTCTTACATGTATTTCAGAATTTTGCGGCAGTCTGAATATTTGATCAGTTGCAGATTTGTCAAGTCTAAAGCCGCACTGATAAGGTGAAATCAGGTCAGATTGCAACCGGGAGCTACGGACCCATAGAGTAGCAGAGGTGGTAAGATAGGCCTCCCTCTGCCAATGGGGATTATGTTCCATACTAGCATAATCAATTTGGTATCTTCTGGCTGGAAGAAAGGGCTGGCAATTGCGGTAGCACCAAAATTGTTAACCCTTTTCCTAGATAACCTCAATTTTACTTGGCTGTCGCAGGGGGAGCGTTGGAATGGCATTGTAATATGCCCAGTGTATCGCACACCGAGGGTAAGGACTTTACGGTGAGACTCACGTTAAACCCCCGTGGACACTGTCTTTACTGCACCGCCATACGGAACTATGCTCGCCCATATAGAAATGCTCCCTCCATAATGGTAACACACTGTGCGCATCTGTGACCGAATTTTTGCAGCTTACACTACAAAAGGCTCCCGTACGATCACACTAAATTTTTACTTTTTGATAGAATTCGCGAGCTTCACTTCTGTCCCTGAGTTATTCTATACCCTCCCTCCTTCTACAGGTTTTTCTTTCTCTTTGAAATACAGTCTCCATCTACTTAAAGTGTCTCCCATCAGCTGGCATAACAGTTGGTTGCAGAGCCGCCACCTGAGCTGCGGCTTTTCCTTCCGACACTATGCGATAACCTTTATGATATCAGGGCTTATCTGATTGCGGAGCACTCCATACACATATACGATTTCTGCATGAATCGCTATTGAGCGTGCAACATGTTACTATGTACTGTGTATCAGAGAAATCAGGATATGAATCGTTTGACTAGTAGTTGCGAAAGTTTATTGGAATATTTGAGAAGAATGCATGTAAGCAAAGTCTAGTATTATTTATGATTCGTTATGTATGATTTTCCCTCTACTCAATCTCGTGCGAACATAGTGGTAATCCGAGCCGATGTTAGCCTGACATATGATTTCCATCTATTCTCACTTGATCGATCAGATTTTCTTTTGCTTTTGGTCAGGGAAAAGTAAAGTTGCTTTATGGATGTTAAGCTTTATGTGGATAGGTGATAGGTGGCTGTGAGCGGGATTGAATTCGCGAACGTTCGAACGTTCGATTGTGAGTATTCGGTCGTTTATAGTCTTAAAAAGCGAGACAAAATTTCTTGCCGCCTACATATCCATACCGAAATTTATGTCTTTTTCTAGTACATTTTAGAGTCCATGTGGTATACATCAATCTCCAGTCTACCGCTTCTTTTGGATGAGAGTGATATTA
Organism: Philornis downsi; assembly: GCA_019455685.1. Taxonomy (NCBI): domain Eukaryota; kingdom Metazoa; phylum Arthropoda; class Insecta; order Diptera; family Muscidae; genus Philornis; species Philornis downsi. The sequence continues at coordinate 489,210 of JAHXMU010000525.1, read as the reverse complement.
TTCTTATACTTGCGGCAACGTCCCTCAGTCGGATAGAGGCACTTTGCAAGGAATACACATATTCCAGCGTCAACATTTAGGCGTTCCGTTTGCTTTCTTTGCTGTTGTGATTTCATAATTTTCTTTAATGTTAGGCAACCATCACCGAATTGATTGATTGTTCTGGTTACTCCCTGTGGAATTTCAATCAGACACCCCAAATTAGAAAGATAGAATTTGCTTTCACTTTTATGTAATGAAAACAGTTAAAAAAAAACAATTCCTTTGGATTCCATGAATGAATATAAAAGAGTTTCTTACATTCAGTAAGCATACACGCCATTTTATTTTCAACGGCCTACACTGGCATGAGATTTTATTAAAAAGGTTATTCGAAGATAGTTTCTAAAAAAAAACGTGAACTTACACAGGCCCCTTAAAATGACAGTTTGTGGGTTTATTATTTTAAGTGTTCCAAAAATTATTCCATGGACATATATTTTTCAAAATCCCAATATATTATACTCTCAGAAATGTTAGTATGAAATTGAGAATACTTAATACAGGGTGGACCATATGAGTGTTGGCGATTTAACTCTTCAATTTCCCGGTAACGCGCGGCGCGTGGTGGCGGGGGGATATGTTGTTCGCTGCGCCGCTTCCAGGAAATTTAGTCGCCATGGAGCCGTACACGGGAGTGCAGCGTGCATTTTGTATCCGAGCGTATTACGAAAACAATAAATCAGTGATTACTGCACGACGTTTGTATCGGCATGAACACGGTTTACACGATTTAAGTGAAGTTCCAAGCGCCAATGTGATACGAAAATGGATCAGAATGTTCGAAACAACCGGCTCAATAGTACCAATTTCGGTTCGTGGTCGCCCAGTTTCTACAAGATCAGCCGACATTGTGGAGCGTGTTCGTGTTTCAGTTCAGCGAAATCCGCAACAGTCAACACGTAAGAGAAATCAGTCTTTGGATGTCAAAAGAACAACTTTACGACGAATTTTGAAACGTGATTTGCATTTGAAGGCTTATAAGATTCAGATAGTCCAAGAATTAAAACCCGATGATGCCAATAACCGACTTAACTTTGTCAATTTGATGCTAGAGCGGTTCAACAATTTCAACAACGTGATTTTTAGTGATGAGGCCAATTTTCACCTTAATGGCCATGTGAACAAGCAAAATTGTCGGTTCTGGTCCGAGACTAATCCCCGACGCTTGCATGAACGTCCACTTCACAGCCCTAAGCTTGTCGTGTGGGCTGGGATAACGTCAACCGGTATTATTGGACCATACTTTTTTGAGGACGAAAGAGGGCATGCGATGACGGTTAGAGCGAACAATTATTGCAACATGCTAGCAGACTTTTTGGTGCCAGCTTTGCAAGAACTTCAAGGCAATACCTCGAGGATGTGGTTTCAACCGGATGGGGCCACATGTCATACGGCTAGGGTATCCATAAAGCTGCTGAAAATTGGTTTTCCTGGAAAACTCATTTCGAAAAGGGGGGATATTGAATGGCCCCCACGTAGCCCCGATCTTTCTCCATGCGATTATTTTCTATGGGGCTACCTCAAATCGGTAGTCTACGA
>JAHXMU010000525.1:467028-477629 GCA_019455685.1 Philornis downsi | reverse complement strand
CAATTTTCTTCTTTTAATCAGAATTCCCTTTGGAGTAATTAAAAAGAGAAACGGAAAATATGCTTATGTAGCAGTTATGGAAGCAATGCAAACACAATTCTTATGGAATGATCTCCACTTTTTTTGCTGGGTAATAAGAGTCCAAGTTGTGTACTAAAGTAATTGAATCTAATGGCAAAAAACAAAAAAGAGTAATGAAAACTGGGTGAAAATTCCACTCTTTTTTTACTCGTAATTCTTATGAAAGGTAATGCTCAGAAAGAAGCGTCCGGAGTACAAAGTTTTTTTTGATCAAATGCCTAACATGGTCTTTGGGCGATGTTCGTCCGTTAGGCAGTCATAAATCTTTACTAAACTAGACAAATGATCGTAGCCAGCGATTGTAAATGGGCTATATCGCCAACTTGTTGTGGTTCCTCCCGTACAAATTCATCAAATTTCAGAAATTCAATTTTTCACCTGGAGTGGAGTTACATTTGTAGGCCGCAGTAACTTAAACTTGTGGTCATTGCATTTGTTTCTAGTGCGTGACAGAATTGAATGAAAACAAATCGCCTGACTAACCATTTTCTTTCTGATATCTCCCATACAAATGATCCCTCATGCATATGTTCTTAGCTTCATATCTCGCATGATTATACTCATTTTAGCAAAATTTAATACACGTTGGGCGTCTGCCAAAATAGGAGCTCACAATGAAAATAGCAAGCACTGCCACATTTTTCGTAGTACTTCCCATACACATGACCCATTAAGCATATATTCTTAGATTTATATCTCTTACGTGATTACGCTAAATTTAATGAAATTTGTTACAGTCTGAGGAGTTGCCAAAGTAAGATATCACAATGAAAATGAAGAGCATGGCTACGCTTCTTCTAGTACCACCGATGTGAATTGCATGATTTTCCGAAATTCAATCTTTCCTGTGTAATTTCTAATCAGTAGACTGCAGCAACCTAAGTTCTTACTAAATGTATTGGCTTAGAATCCTCTGTAAGCCCTAAGAAAATTGTTCAAAAAAGAAATTTTCCTCTCCGGTAATTCCTATATAAACTACCGATTTAATTCAAATATTCTTAGCTTTATATTTTTCTACCAGTTATATTGAATTCAGTAAAATTTGTCTCAAGTAGTTAAACGTTTGATGAAGTACGTTCTGGCAATTAAAAAGAGGGGCTTTGTCTCACCCTTCTGGTACCTTCAGTACAAATTGCCGATTCAACGTATAGATTTTTAGATTCATAACATTCCAGTAGTTGTAGCGAGTTTAAGTAGATTCTGGTAATAAAAACGGAAGGCACTGTCGCCCTCCTTCTGATATCTGCCACACAATTGGCTTTATATCTTTTCATTAATTGTACGGCATTTAGACAAATTTGACGCAAGTTTTGCATACGTCACGTTTTGGGAATTAAAAAGAAGGGCATGGCCACCGACACTCCTTCTAGTGCTAACGACACAATTTCAGCTTCATGTCTTTGCAGTATCCAGCAAAAAAAAAAAGTGGAAGTTAATCAAATGGAACTATTTTTTGCTCTTCTTAGGATTCGACCGCAGAAAATACAGGGTGTCGCATTAGAACGTGCATATTTAAAAAAACAGATTCAAAAACAAATACAAAAGGTATGGTTAAAATAAATCTAAGGCATTTTAGAGTAATAAATGGAGTTTATTTTTTAAAAATAACATCATCTAAATGGTGACCCTCTCCACGAGGGCACTCCTCCAACCGCAAACGAAAATTATTGAAAACTTTCTTCAGTAATACTGGTATAATGGCTGTCATTTCACCACGGATATTCTCCTTGAGCTGAACGATGTTTCTTGGATTATTACTGTAGACTTTGTGTTTGAGGTATCCCCCCAAAAAAAAGTTAAGAAGCGTCAAGTCTGGATTACGTGGGAGCCATGGGATATCACCTCTTTTCGAAATCAGTCTGCCAGGGAACATCTGCTTCACCACCGCCATGGCGTCATTTGATGTGTGATAGGTAGCTCCATCCTGTTGGAACCAAGTTCTGGAATTCACTATTCTTGAACTTTCAATTCCTGGAGTCAAAAATCCGTCCAACATCTCAACATAGCGTTCCGTATTAACCGTGACGTTTTGTCCCCGCGCATTTTCAAAAAAAGGATCAATTATTCCTCTGCCAGAGATTGTTGCCCATACTGTCACTTTAGGACTATGCAATGGTTTCTGGTGTTTGATTTTGGGATTTTTACTGTTCCAGTAACGACAATTTTGACGGTTTACGAACCCATTCATAAGGAAATGAGCCTCGTCAGAGAAAAGGATATTGTCAAAATTGGAAAATCGATTAAGCATTTCATTAGTAAATGCGAGCCTTGCTATGAAGTCAGACTCTTCCAATTCTTGGGTTAATTGCAGCTTATATGGATGCAGTTTAAGATCCAATGTTAAAATTCGTTTCAAACTTCGTCGCGATAATTGTAAGACAGACGATCTCTTGCGAGTTGACATTTGTGGATTTCCTCGTACTGACTCCATAACTCTCTCAACATTGTCTTCAGTCCTAGATGTTCTTGGGCGACCATTTGCTTGTGGTTTAAATGTTGAACCGGTCTCTTCAAAACGCTCTACCCATATTTTAATTATATAATTTAATTATATCGCCTAGTAGCAATATATGAACGAGAGTTCTCGTAAAATGCGCGCACACAAAATGCGCGACGCTTCCCGACGAAGTGATTCATAGCGACTAAAACTCCATGAGCCCACCAACCCAACAATGTAGGCGCCCCCCCGCCCGCGCCTTTTCTACCCCGCAAAAAAAAGATGATGCAACATGTACGTTCTATTGCGCCACCCTGTAATTCCAAGTGCTTCGGGGTTCTGCGATTCTCCTCCTCTTCTGCGATTCTCGATCAAAAGTCCGTTGAAAGGACCAGCCTTTTGAAACGCTATTGGAACCATATTTTCACCACTTCTAAAATGCGAATCAAGCGTATTTATTGGCTAGTTTTATTATCGATTGCATAATGATGATTATATATGTCATGGTTATTGTTCATGCATACAGTTAATAAAACAGATACCAACAATTATGAACTCAAGCCACGCATAGCGTAATAACAATTGAGTAACTTAAAACATTTCAATGTTACAAAGTTTCTTTTAGTAAAAATAATCTTTGTAACCTGATGACTATAAATTTCATCTTCAAATACGCCTCTTTATGATTTTTAATGTTATTAATCGGACCCTTGTAACATTGTTAGGTTTTGTTTGACTTCCTTTTTACATACTGCTGGTACCAAAATTGCTTTTCTCCTTTTCGCCCTTCCCCTCTGTGGAATAATGACTCTGATAGTTATGTTATTGGGGGACCCCGCCATTGGTAAAGCTTCATAACACTCTTAGGCATTGTTAAAGTCATGTCATTCCACATCAGTTATATTCTCTGGAGTATAATCTAAAGCAATTACGAGTTTCGAATGCGATTTTAACGATTTGTTTTTTAATGGCAGTTGGTTAGTTATGAGCACATTATGTTGATAAGTTCAGCTATTGGGTGAATATTGGGCGTAAATATTGTGCGAGTGCACACATGGTTTCCCATTATTATATAATGATTGAAAATATTTTCTTGGAAAAACATCCCTAACTATAGACATTATGTATACAATTTTGATACGTAATAGTTCTATACGATATTGTAAAAGGAACCAGACTTCAGCTTGTACGTATAAATGAGGTATTTATGATCATAACAGCGGCCATTATAGGCATACGCAATAAAATAGTTATTGAACTGAGTTGGCAGAATATTTTTTTTATCGTGTGTTCAGTAGTTTTACGTGACAATATGATAGTTACACATATTTCATAATGTTTATACCGTCACTCGCAGGAATGAAGATGTTTGTTATAAATTGATACGACAAAAATGTAACGTCCGGAAAGAAGCGTCTTAGGTCCTAAGTATATTTTAAACAAATGTGTGCCATGACTTTTAAGTCGTTAGAATGATATCTGCTTTTCTGTGTGCCTGACTGGCTGGCAGGTGCGATAGGTCTCCATTACAATATGTGGAATTTGGCCAAATCGTTGCAGAATTGTAAGTTTGTGAGAATCCGGCTCGAAGGACCATGTAAAATGTAGTTGGTAAGTTGTAAATCTAACAAATTTTGCCCGAAGATTTTAGTTTTAACCAATTCTAATGTTTGAAAATTGGTACAGCTCAATATTTTGCCAAATCGTTGTAGAATTGTAAGTATGTTGTAAATCCGACTCGAAGAACCATGTAAAATGTAGTAATGTGTAAGATTTTAGTTTTAACTTATTCTAATGTTTGAAATTTGGCACAGCTCAATATTGTGCCAAATCGTTGCAGAATTGTAAGTGTGTTGTAGATCCGGCTCGAAGGACCATGTAAAATGTAATTGGTAAGTTGTAAATCTAACAAATTGTGCCCGAAGATTTTAGTTTTAACTTATTCTAATGTTTGAAATTTGGCACAGCTCAATATTGTGCCAAGTCGTGGCAGGGTTGTAAATAGATTGAAAATCCGGGTCGAAGGACCATGTAGAATGTTATTGGAAAGTTGTAAATTTCTCAAATTATGCCGGAAGATTTTAGTTCTAACTTACAATCTACAAAATAAATTGGAGGGGTTGGATGAAGAACTTAGGTTCTTGGCGGGATTTGAATAATTATAAGAAATTTCGTATATGAGGAGATGAAAACTCGAGAAATTGCTGAACTTACACTATTTCTTTTTATAGGTATGTTGACGGTGGCTGATGAAGTGGTACGGCTGGTGGTTGGCAGAAAAAGAGAACGAGTTTAGTGCTGGTTTCAACCACCGCACCTAAATTTTGTGGAAAAAAATCTAAATGCGAATAAAGTAGTGTTGTTTCCAAGAAAACTGTGCACGATGCTCTTGAAAGATTTTCGGGCTGCATATTCTTTCTCCAATAAATACTGTGAAAAATTGTCACTATTGTCTTCCTGATCTTTCTTGATTTTAGCATATGAAATTTTAGAAAGAATCGCTAACAAATATTTAAATTCTGCACTTTGGTTCATCGTTGTCCAGAACCTTGAGAAAGTTCTTGAAAAGGGTCAAGTATATGTGCAGCGACGGGAAACAACGCCATTTAGATCAATTAATGGTTTATTTGCAATATTTTGTTTTCCTGGTGAATACTCAGTTCTTTTTGGCCACTCTGTTCTGTAGACAAAGGAAACAGCAATATTTTGTGCAACCTCCATGCATACCAGTCAACAAACCAATAACCTCTAACAGATAAATTTACAGTTATTTACGATGATCTATGCTACGCACGTATATAAACGGTATCCCAACAAGAACGCAAGATTTAAATTTGGCGCCATTCGAAGTGTCATTGTTTGACACTTGAACAATTCTTGCGAGGTTAGTAAAAATGGAGCGATATACGAATGAACAACGCATTCTCATTGTGAAATTGTTTTGCCAAAATGGTGAAAGTTTTGCGGCTGCAGTTCGCAAATTGCCATCAATTTGGGGTCAATAATACTCAAAAGAGTCAACTGTAAATAGATTAATGGATAAATAAGCGAAAACTGGGTCTATTAGTGATGTAAAGACAACAACGCGCCTTCGACCAGGTCGATCGACCGAAAATGTCGCAGCTGTACGTGATGATGTCGCTCAAACTCCATCCACCTCAATTTGACACCGAGCTCAGCAAATTGGTGTCCCCAAATCCACCATGCGTCGAATTTTGACGAAAGATTTGCATCTTCATGCATACAAAGTTCAATTGACTCAGGAACTGAAGCCAGCTGACCATGGACAGCGAAGGGAGTTCGTTAATTGGGTATTGGAGGGACAACAGGAAAATGCTGACTTTGGCCCATTTCCATCTTGATGGCTTCGTCAACAGTTAGAATTGTAGCATTTGAGGTGAGGAAAATCCTAGAGTGATTCACGAGAAGCAAATGCATCCTCAACGTGTCACTGTGTGGTGTGGATTTTGGGCTGGAGAAGTCATTGAACCTTTTTTTTATGAAAATGAGGCATGTCAAGCGCAAACAGTCAATGGTGTTCGGTATCGTGAAATGATAACCAGTTTTTTCGTGCCTAGAATTGAAGAAATGAATGTGGAGGGCATGTGGTTTCAACAAGACGGTGCCACCTGTCATGCAGCCAGAGAAACAATTCAATTGCTGCATCATTCATTTCCCGATCGTTTCATTTCACGTTCTGGAGATTAGAATTGGCCGCCTAGATCGTGCGATTTAACACCATTTGACTTTTTTCTTTGGGGTTTGTTTGAAGTCGATGGTTTACACGAATAAACCGACGACGACTCAAGTCTTAGAAGAGGAAGCTGGACGCTGCATTAATGAAATACCGCAGCATTTATGCAAAACGTTCATTGAAAATTTCATTAAAAGATCGCGTGTTTGCCACAGCAGCGGCTGCCCGATGTGTTGTTTCATACATTGCCTCATCCTGTTTGCTTTACGATATAATAAAGTTTCATGATTTTTTTCTAAATACCTGTGTTTTATTTAAAATTTAAATCTTGCGTTCTTGTTGGGACACCCCATAGTTACCATTTTCTTCACTTTATCGATACTAGCTTCCGCTGAGGATGTTGATGGCCGACCAGAGTGAGATTTCCTACTAAATCTTGACCACATTGAATGCACTGTACCTACTAAAGGCTGGTGTTTTTGATACAGCTGATTCGCCACGAGATTTTTCAACAGTTTCAGCAATTCGATACACGAAACTAAATTTGCTATAAGAAAATTTGAGAGAAAAATTCTATGTTCGATATTGTTAGAATCGTAAAACACTCTCGAGATGTATTGACAAAATGGAGCATTGTAATCAAACTAGATGGCAGATCTCGCACGAATTCCAAATCAGTACAAAGAGCAGTTGTGTCAGTTTGACGATAACAAGGATTTTGACAATTCCTTTAAATAGGGGTTTTAAATGGTCAAGTGCTGGTACTTTTTGATAAGATGTATGGTTTGAGACATGGCGAGCTAGTCGGTACTTCCCCAGAAGTGGTCGGTAACGGGATTTCTACTGAATTTCGCTTTGTTAGACAGGGTGGCACACCAATTGTGCTACAATATAAAATTAAGATAACTTTTTTTTAATCAATATATTTCATTTATTTATTTCTCTTTTTTTATTATATATAAAATTCAATTTTATTTTATGTAACTAACTAGTTTTGAAGATGACCGTAAATGACCCCCAATGTCATGCACACATATATGACACGAGATTAGAAAATTATTCATTGCGGCCTGAAGACATAAAGTCGGGATCGCGACAATTATTGTTTTCATGGACTGTTTCAATTCAGTCAATTCCTTGGTCTCGTTTTGAACACCTCTTGATTAATATAACCTCATAAAAAAAGTGTGGTGTCGACAGGTCAGATGACCTTGGGAGCCAGCAGAAAGTATAGTTTCTGGATATTAATTTGTTTGGGAATTTTCGTTGAAGCTCCGGCATAACCGGTCTGGCTACTGTTCTATCTTGCTACAACCAAATGCTGTTGAAAAGGATACGTCTTTGGCGCAGTTCTGGATAAAAAAAAACTCCTTCAACTGGTCCCCGTTTTGTATTTGTAGCACTATTTTTGTGACACCCTGTATTTAACTGTAAACTATTTAACAGAAAGATCAATATATTTGATCAATATTGTGATTGATCTCATATTACCAGGCAAAGCAATCTCTGGTCTGTGTTTTAAGGACTTAGCCCAGTCGGAGATCATTTTTAAGGGGGTTCCACTAGTTTATTATTGGAAACTTTGATTTTCAATATAATGAATACGTGTTAAATATTGCTTCTGCGCATTTCTTTCGTTAAACAATAATTTTGCAAATAATGATTGTAGTTGCAGATACATTCACGTTCTTCCGTCCCACCGAGCGGCGATGTAATCAATCAATTGGCTTTTAGACATAACGGTCAATTAACTTAATATATTGCAAAATTTGCTCTTTTATCCTTCTCAACTGTCTCAACTGTACAATATCTTGAAGGAATTGTCTTCTCTTCTCACATGCTAACGGATGCTTAATTTGCAGGATTGTATATTTTATGATTACGTTTTTGTTATGCTGTGCATTTTCTTTCGTTCTCATTTGACCTGGGCATATCACGATTTATGCCATTTCCAGGGGAAACGATGCGTGTTAAAGACCTTCAAACATTCCTTTTGTTTGCTGTTTATCTGAAGTGTTGCTGCATGGTCATTTAGTTAGGAACAAAAGGCTCCAAATGCTGCCATTTCAAATTGAATGGAATCTTTTACGTTAAATTTCACTTTAATGGGCAAAACATTCGTTTATTTAAACACTTCAGGGAACTTCCATATACAAATAAGAATATTAAGGAAAATATTGAAATACTTATGGGTGAGTAAACGGTGGAGGGGGGGGAGAGAAGGATAGTGATTGTAATAAATAATAGATGATTAGTTTGGCAAAAGTAAATATTATAGCGATGAAAGTTCCTGGAGAGTAGAATTAACAAAAAATTAAATATTACAATTTGTAATATTAATTAACCCATAACTACGAGGTGTGTTCAAAAATAAGGGGAAATGTTTACATTTCGCGGGCTACGTACATTCGCCTTTCAATTGTTATTTTTTTTTTATGTTGGTACACTCGTCTCAAAGATATGTTGACGATTTTATCCATATATCATGTTTAGTTTGTTTGTGAGAGGCATAAATAAGATAAGTGTTTTGCGTGTTCGACGATTTTCTGCTATCGAAAAAAATGAATCAAAGAAGTTGCACCAAATTTTATGTAAAAAATGGAATTAAGTGTTCAAAAACACTTGAAATGTTGACAGTGGTATACGGTGAGCGTAGCACTGTGTAACGGGGGTGGCCAAAAATGGTTAACGTCAATGTTAGAATTCGAACGTTTTTTTTTTTCTTAATTTTTTTTAACACTCTGGTTAGATCATACCTAAAATATCTTTTAAAACTTTTTCTAAATTTTAAAGTTACAGTGATTCAAATTTAAGGTTTGTGTACAGCATACGAAATTTATGTAAAAACTCCAAATTTAAGGTTCATTTATAATACTAAAAATTTAATTATTTGAATGTAACGGCTACCAAAATGTAAAACAGGGTGTAAGTGGTGCCTTTAGTTATAATTACAACACTGTTTTTGTGTACAAATATTGATCATATATCAGATCCCGTTAGAAAAAGATAGTAGTGAGACATTGTCAAGATTTTTCAGCAACAGCGAACTTTCGTAGAGAATTTAAAAGAAAGTAGAGATAACACTTTTCCAATTTTTTGGTATTTTGTAGCTACAAGTATGTATTTTAATATATTTAAAATTCCGCTGTTCGATTTTGCACGAATTTATTTTATGATTGTTTTTCAGTGTCAACCTCATTGCGGATGCGCACTATTTTTCAATTGTGGCTAGAGATAAAGCAAAACAGACCATGTGATGTTATGCATCATGTTAAAGGTTTTGTCGAAAAGCATTTTAAACGAGTATTATTAGAAAGTGAACAACAGAAAATACAGCTTACTCTATTAAAATTCTCTAACAATTGGTCTAAATATCATCGCATTAGAGACAGATTTGAAACTGAGTTGAGTGACTAGCTAGATAGCGAGCTATTTTGTGAAATCATTTGTAATGTAAGTATCCGTGTAAAGTTTTGGTATTCCAAGAAAACTTAATTATTTTATACTATATTAGGAAGCAAGTACAAGTGGTAAAGGCCGACCGAATGTTTCTTATGAGGAGGGTTCAATGCGAACAAAAATGAGGCGAGTGGAGGAACTTGTCGCTTCTACTTCATCTGAAGCTCTTAAAAAAGCCGCAGAAAGGTTAACAGGTTCAAATACTAATGAAAAAATTTCTGTTGAAAGTGCTCTAGCATTATACATTGATATGGATTTATCTATGAGGCAGTACAATATGATGAGGAAAGTAGTAAATTCTATTCACAAAGATTGCTTTCCATCATACTATATGATTGCAGATGCTAAAAAAAAGATTTTGCGTGATGACATTCAATTAACAGAATCTTCTGCAGAGGTACCCTTACAAAAGATTTTGGATAAAACCGTAAGAAGCATTTTAGATGTTAATGATATTGATACCAACAATGATGTAGTCCTGGAATGCAAGTGGGGATTTGATGGCAGTAGTGGGCATAGCGTATACAAACAAAAATTTCAAGATGAGGAAGCTAGTGATGAATTTATGTTTGTAACTTCCTTCGTTCCTTTACGCTTGTTGGATTGGGCAGATGACCAAATAGTTTGGGAAAATGATAGACATTCATCTTGGAGGTTATGTAGACCACTTAAAATTATTTCTACAAAAGAGAATCCAAGTGTAATACAATCAGTAAGGGATAGCATAAATACAGAAATTGAAGGTCTAGATACATATAATTACATTTCAAAAAAAGAAAAATTTTAACGTTCACTATAAAATGCAGTTGACAATAATAGATGGTGCAGTTTTAAATGTATTAAGTGGAAACAGTAGTAGTTCAATTTGTGCTTTATGTGGAGGTAAGCCATCTGAAATGAACAGCTTATCGATTTTCGAAAGGCCTGTGA
>JAHXMU010000525.1:441813-451983 GCA_019455685.1 Philornis downsi | reverse complement strand
TGGCCACCACTTGCGGGATATCATTTTTAATAACTAATCTAAAAATACTCCCCATAAATTTACTGTATTTAAAAAAAAAATTAAAAAAATATGTCTTAAATAAAAAGTTATAAGAAATTCACACCACTTCGGTCATTTTGGGCCACCCTGTAGTAGCGTTTAAGCATGTCAGGGAGATCGTGTGTTACTGATTCAAGCTATTTTTTTTTTGTGTGTGCTGAATATTTGGTTGGAAAAAGGATATGCAATATTAGAATTATTAAATTAAGCATATTTATATTATTTTGGTTTTGCTGTCAGAAACTTGAACAAATCTTGGACACCGACAATGTTTAGCAATAGTTACAGAACTGTTTTATATAAGTGGTCAAATGGCAAGAAGATCTATCTCGATTTTTCAATTCCAGGACTTTGGAGAGAGTCAAGTAACCACCAAACCCATTGTTGGTTATTTCTGTTTAACAAAAGTTGCTGGATTCAATAAGAAAAATCAAAAACAAAAAAATATATATAACTTACGCGAATGTCCCATCGTTTTCCAAACCAGTTCAACGTCCACCAAATAATTCATTATCAGTCATTTGCAGTTCTACGAGCAGTGAGTCCGAAACATCTTTCACCAGCAGTGGTAGTGAGGACTGATGACGAACGCCATTTAGTGACTCAAGCTGAGCTGAATGATCTACATTTAACGAAGCACGACGCAAAATTATTAGCTTTACGCATGCAGCAGTGGAAACATCTTGCAGTTGGGACAAAAGTAATCTAATATGATTTATAGAGATGGAATCTCAGAATTGGCTGCAGGTTTTGAAAAGAAACAGTCTATTCTATACTGTACCAATGTTGATGGTTTATTTCAAAAAATGAGCCATGTGACAAAACTGAATGGAGATTATTTATTAATGGTTCTAAGTACAATTTAAAGCCTCTTCTTTTGCATAGTTGGAATGCAAAACCATCCATACCAATACCATCCATACCGTTAATACGAAGGAAAATTTCGGATCAATGACTGAAATTTTGACATTACTCAAATACAACGATAATAAATGGCAGATCTGTGGTGACCTTAAGTTGTGGAGTTTGAATTTCTTTCTATATGTGGTATAGACCATCGTGAATAATTGTAAATTATTCTGTTTCAGGTCATTGATTTGTTGACTGGTATGCAAAAAGGTTTCCCAAAATATTGTTGTTTTCCTTTGTCTATGGGATAGTCGCGCTGCGTGTTATCATTACGCCAGAAAAGAGTGGCCAAAACAGAACCAGGAAAACATAATATTTCAAATAAACCATTAATTGATCCAAATGGAATTCTTCTTCTGCCGCTGCACATAAAATTGGGCCTTTTTACGAACTTTGCCAAGGCTCTGGTCAAAGATGGCGCAGCATTTAAATATTTGTTAACAATTTTTCCTAAAATTTCATATGCTAAAATCAAAGAAGATTAGGAAGCTATTGATGTCAGTGGTGACAATTTTTTACAATGTTTATTGGAGAAAGAATATGCAGCCTGGAAGTCTTTTAAGAACATCGTGCACCGCTTTCTTGGAAACAATAAGAGTAAAAACTACAGACTACAAATTGTTGCTGAATTATTGAAAAATTATCATGAATTAGTTGCTCGAATGTTACTAGAAATGCATTTTCTTAATTCGCATTTAGATTTCGTTCTCACAAAATTTAGGTGCGGTGAACAACTAACAAGAGGAGCGTGCTCACCTAGGTTTAATGAAAATTGAAAGAAATTATTAAAGATTTCGGGACAAAAGCATGCTGGGAGACTATTGCTGGACTCTAATATGTGACCCGGAACCAACAACACACAAATGACGTTAAAATAACGCCATTTACTTTCGGAAATTCATTGATTTCTTAATAAACATATTAATTTTTATGTTAAAAAAAGGAATATAAACATTTTTTTTTGTGTCTCGAAAATCTCACGGGATAGAGTAATTACAATTACAGATTCTAATTCAGCCCACAAAAATACAATAGGAAAGATATTTTGTTGCCCCAGTCCAAAAACCTGGTTGGCTAGTGTTATACTGAACTTTGCCACAATATTCTTTCATTTATTTGATTGCATCTGAATCATTAGTGCAGATCCAAGTCATATTTCTGAGGAATAAAATATATTTTAAAATGGGGGTTTACTGAGTATGAAATACTAGAATCTATAGTGTGGTTTCTAATTGTTAATCGACGGGTTTTTGATCTCCAAAGCATTTGATTTGACGGACATGATTTTTATCTGTAAAAGTTTATAGATGTTCGAGGCGCTTTTCTTCTTCCCTAATTCGTTCTCGGCCTTTTTTGAACTGCTTACGCCACTTATAAATCTTTCTTTCTGACAAAGTCTGTTCGCCGAAAGCATTCTGCCGAATTTTAAATATTCAGTAACTTTTATGGCGTGTACAAAATTTATACCAAACATTATAAAATTCGCTGAAATAACTTTTAAGATCGTACAAAATCAATCGTAGCTCAAATACTAATGACAGTTATGATGCGAAATTTGGCACAGTGTTACCAGCTTAGAAAAAGAGGAATTTCCATGAGTCATAATTTTCATTGAAAACTGGTCTTATTTTTGATTGCACTTTTATTTTGTGGTAGGTGGTAGAGTAATTTATTTGAGATATTATTTCCAGCATATTGAGAAGATATGTAAAAGTCCTTACCAAAAAATATGTCTGTGAGCTGGCATATCTTCGTAATTTGCATTGAAAACTGATTTTACTTTTTGGTTGCAGTTTAATGTTGATTGTAAGGAAATTTGTTTGAGATATTAAATTCCATCATATTGAGAACATATGTAGAAGTTCTTATTAGAGCTACAATTGGGAATTATTTTCAGTTCTCTTGTATGCCAAAACAGTCTGTAGTCATTTGATGACCACGAAATGTCATTTCGAAGAATTCTTAAAAAAACAATTCTCATTCCATTCACAATATTACTCCACAACAATTCCATCCAAATCTATATATCTATATATATATAAATGAATCGTGGTTTGTTCCGATGCTTAAAACTCCAGAACGGCTGGACCGCTTTGCATAAATTTTTGTATATGCGTCTGGGTAGTGCCGGGGATGGTTTAGATTTACAATTCGGTCCAATTGGATGAAGGGGCGTGGTACCTCCCATACAAATAAAAAATTAAAAATCAATTATTTCTGCTCCTGCTTACGGTATTTGAACAAAATTTGGTGCGTAGGTTTGGTGTACATATCTCAAGTGCTACTGCATATATGGGCGGGATTGGACAATGGGGCGTGGTACCTCCCATACAAACCATAAATTAAATATCCAATATTTCTGCTCCTGTTTACGGTATTTGAAGAAAATTTGGTACATCGGTTTGGTGTACATATCTTAAGTGCTGCTGCAAATATGGGCGGGATTGGATAATGGGGATGGTACCTCCTATACAAACCACAAATTAAAAAGCAATTATTTCTGCTCCTGCTAATGAAACATTCCAATAAAAATAAAATTTGAAGGCAAAGCAACGTTTGCCGGGTCGGCTAGTGGTATTTATAAATGAGACAGATATCAACTCAATATTGCATAATCGAATTACGCATTAAAATAACTAGAATTTGCATTAAAATGTTGATAAAAACCAAAGTCTGTATACAAAACTAAATAATGCATAATGCAATTTTGAGACTAAAAACTTTGACTCAGTACTGATCTAGTTTAATAAACGACCCCAAACAGCTCCCCTGTTTACGACTTTTATGTGTGACAGACTGATAATTAAAAAGTGTTGAACAATCAGCTTACTGATGGTAAAAATGGCTAAGGCAACTTCACTGAGAAACTGTTTTATTAATAAATAAAAACTTTGATTTCTTCGGAATATTTACAATGAAATTTTCATATTAGTTATCTCATAATGAAAAGTATATAAAAATTACAACTGGCGTTTCCCCACTGATTTGTACAAATCAAATATATTTCCGCAACAAGTTCAATAAAGATTACAACGAACTGAAACCCTAAAGTTCCATTATTGGAAAAATATATAGTGTGACCCCCAAAAATTGTTGGTGGGCAACTGCGGTTCATATAAAAGCGGCAGCTTTAAAAACGCTAATATAATAATGAAAGGATAGTTTAAGGTGAATAATAGTAAAAGATTTCGGACACAAAATCAGCTAATATATTGGTGCGTAACAAAGTTCTCGCTGTTTTTTTTTTATTATAAAAAGGCAACTTTATTATAAAAATATGTTTAAAAATGATTCATTGAAAGCGTTGCCCATCGCTAGCTTCTACTTTTTTCCCTCTTTCTGGCAAAAGCCGAATTCCGTCACGGTAAAACTGTTCACGAATCGAATTCCTTGATGTCATCATATGAGTGGACTTACTGGTCAGCCAGACCGTGTGCCAAGTGATAATCAGACTGCGCTATATCTAGAGAATAATGCAGATGAGGTAAGACTTCCCATTTCACCATTTCCAGGTAGGTTTTAACGGGCTAGGCCACATGAAGCCGAGCATAGACATGCTGAAGAATCACTTTTTCGTGCCTCTCCGCGTATTGTTGGCTCTCCGCGTTTTTCGTTAAGAGCTCGGCTCAGTCCCATTAATTGAAGTCGATATTGATCCCCAGTGATGGTTTCGCTTGGTTTCAACAGCTTGTAATAAATAACACCGACCTGGTCCCATCAAATACAAAGCATAACCTTCGCAGCGTGAATATGCGGCCAATAAGGAGACATGGAAGCATGACCGGGTAACCCTCATGACTTTATTTTCTTTAGATTCCTGTAATGAACCCATTTTTCATCACCCATTACAATACGATGAAGAAAACCCTTCCTTGTTTTACCGCTGAAGCAGTTGTTCACAATCGAAAAAGTGACGCTCAATGTCCCTTGGCTTCAACTCGTAAGGAACTCTTGCTTTTGAATCATTCCCAATGCATGCAATTGCTTTGAAACGGCTTGGCAGGTAACTCCTAATACTGAAGCAAGCTCTACCTGCGTTTGACACGAATCCCCATTAGGTCATACCGTCAATTCAGTGTCTTCGAAGGTTTTTCGTCTTCCTTCACGCGCACGGTTGTCAACATCAAAATCACCGTCTTTGAAGCAACGGAACCAAACTTGACACATTGTTTCACTTATAGCAGCATTGCCTTAAACGTTTTGAAGCTCTCGATGAGCTCCAGCCGCCGTTTTCTTCGATTGAAAGAAGAAAGTCAATACTTCCTGCGTAGGACGATTATTTGGCACAAAATCATAAATATTCATACAGCCAAAAGAATATGACGTCAAAAGAAAAATCACTATTTCGTCGAGGTCGGTATGTTTAAAATATACCTAAGCTTGGCTCGTGACGTTTAGGTTATGGCATAATCAGCTAGCATTAACAGCTGGCGCCATCTATTGCCAAACAGCGGGAACTTAGTTGCGCACCTAATATTTACTACTCAGCCACAAGATATGAACAGAAATTTTTGCTAAAAAAACGTGGCTTGCAAGAACTTTAACAGTTTCCAATGTTGTATTAAATAGCAATAGCATATCCGTTTACAATCGTACACTTACGCTTTTACGAAACGGATTACGCACATGCATAAAAATCTTGGGTTTATTTTGTTTCAGTCCGCATACACAAATGGTTGCGTGCTTAAATGTGTGGGTAACATATCAACCAATGTTACAAGCCCGGATATCCTTGCGAACACAAATAAGCACACTTGTACTCAAAAGCACACAGGCGTAACAGAATCGGCAAACAACATAAGTATATGTTCTTATGTATGTAGCACAAACGCATTCATGCTACCACATGTACATATACTTACCCTTAGTCTTTGTCCTACTCAAACATTGTCCTTTACACGCACGCACACTCTCTCATACACAGCCACTTACCAACACTTTTCGCCGTTAGTTCTGAGTTTTGACAGCAGTGTGTAGATTTTATTTATGAGGCGAATTAATACACAGCCACACATACACTACCGCACACACATGCACTGAACAGAAACGCAATAAAATTGAACGAAATGTTTTGGAATAAAGACACTAAAATACACATAAAATCTAGGCATACACTCACAATGTCACAATGTCAAGGCATTATCACACTTGAAAATACATACACACTTGTGAACATAACATTCAACTGACGAGGATTATTTGTTTACGCGCCATTTCTTGAAAAGCCTCCAAGGGTTTTCCGGGGTTTTCGTCGCATTTTAAAAGGATCACACAAAGTATGTTTGAGTGAATTACCTGACATGCGAATGTAATTTGTTGATTTCTGGCGAGAGCTTTCGTTACAGGGATAAATGCAAAATATTTGAAGAATAATTGAGGTTGTTGTGGAACCTCAATTATTCTATCAATAATATATTTGACGTAATAGTGAATTGGCAAAGTGATTCTTTTAAGTTATGTTAAATCTGGGCAAAAACGATGAAAACATATCAAGAAGAAAATTTAGTATCATGCAGATAAGTTGTTGGCAGACAGATTTATAGGTATACATATACGAGGTGTGTTCAAAATAAGGTGAATTTTCAAATCTCGCGGGCTACGTACATTAGACTTTCCCAAGATTGAAGAGTCTCATGAAAGGACGGCGTTTCGCGACGATTGAGGAGATAAAAACCTAATTGTCGAACACCCAAAAGACTTGTCTTATTTATGCCCCTCACAAACAAAACTAAGCATATTATATGGATAACCAACAGAAAAAAAATAATAATCGAAAGACGAATGTACGCCGTCCACGAAATTTGAAAATTTTACCTTATTTTTTTAACACACCTTGTACACGGAACTGGTATTCCGTGGCATGTTTTTACAACGCCATCTTTATACATATAATTCTACTGTGCGGGCGTTGTCAGTGAACTCCTCCTAAACGGCTGGACCGCTTTGCATAAATTTCTGTATATGCGTCTGGGTGGTACCCGGGATGGTTTAGATTTACAATTCGGTCCAATTGGACAAAGGGGCGTGGTACCTCCCATACAAGCAAAAAATTAAAAATCAATTATTTCTGCTTCTGCTTACGGTATTTGAACAAAATTTGGTGCGTAGGTGTACACCAAACCTATCTTAAGTGCTACTGCAAATATGGGCGGGATTGGACAATGGGGAGTGGTACCTCCTATACAAACCACAAATTAAAAAGCAATTATTTCTGCTTCTGCTAAAATTTGAAGGCAAAACAACGTTTGCCGGGTCGGCTAGTATTTTTATACATATTTGATTTTTTTTTTTTAACTGAAGTTTTCAGCTTATTATTTCTTAAGAGGTTTCAGCTGATTACACATGTATAAATGCGTACGCAACTTAATAGAGATTAATAAAATTTGGAATATTAAAAAAATCGGTTAAATTTTCATGAACGTTTCTCAATCTTTTTTAACACACTATCAATGGTCATCATTATTCATTGTCCCGTCTAAAAAGAGATTTTTTGTAAACCCCTTTCTAGTGAATTCTTCTAAAAACGGATTTTGTTTAAACCCCTTACTAGTGAATTTTTCTATGGGACTCATTACATCATCTTCATTACATATCGTGGAACAACATGCCTCTAAATACATAAAATGTTAAGACGTTTTGGTTTTCTTCGAAGAAATTAAGCATCACCCAATTTATAAACAATTTGGCGGTGCCGGTGTACCAGTCCGCCATGATTAGAATATCCTCTTTTCATCAGTATTCTCTCTCTCTCTCCTTTTTCTCTTTGCCCCTTTCCAACGAAAATTCTTATTCTTATTACACTGTGGAACATTTTTGGGGTTTTTGTCTGGGGGGTGAGAAATTCCAAGTCAGGATGATGGTACTAGGTGAGTATAGTAAAATCCTCAAAGGGTTTCGCGTTCGTATGTGTCAGTTTTTTTTATGATATATTTATTTATCGTTCATTAAGTTATTAAGTTATTGGACCTTACTTCGAAAAGGGAGCGATATCGTGATAGGCTTGGAAACGTTTTAACGCCACGACTGCATGCTTTGGGCTTGATTAACATGTGGTATTAACAAGACCCTACTATATCGCATACAGCCAGGATTACAATGGAATTACTGCGAGACCTCTTTCCACAACAAGTTATTTCAAGAAATGGTGATATTGATAGGCCTCCTCGGTCGCCTGATTTGACTGCTCCGGGTTTCTTTTTGTAGGGGATATCTGCAAAGCAAGGTTTATGCAAACAAACGAGAAACGCTTAAGCAATTCAAGCAAAATATTTGTGGTGAAATTAATGAAATACCGCGTGAAATGTGTGAGAATGTAATGAAACGAATGTGCTCAAAAGAGCTCGCTGTTGTGAGACCAACAGAGGTGGACATTTATCTGATATAGTATTCCATACACAATTGCCGACATTAAATAAAACATTTATCAATATGAGATTCATTCTCTTTCATTTAATTCAAAATTAATAAATAAACAAAGTAGTATACCTTCCCGACGGGCACCCTGTATTTTATATTATATGTATTATTCATAAACATTTTAAAATAGAATTATTTGATCTTAGAAAACTGTTAAAATATAATCGAAACAAATGTTGTCAATCTCTATGAGTTGATTGGAATCTTGATTAAATGCATATTCATTTCAATTCATTATGAATATGAAATCTACGACTCAGATTCCTTTTTTTGGCATAAGAAGTAAACTGCCGAGGTTATCAAAAATATATGTTAGCTGGAGAGACTTAGGACGAACGTAAAATGGAGTCTGGGCCAAAAAATTGGAACAGTCGAAGTACCCGCCGATTGTATTAAAACAAATAGCGCTATCTGGAAGTTATGACGATATTCTAACGTCTGTAGCCTAAGTAAGAAGCATTTTGAATTGTAGGTTGGAAGAGGTTTTTCAAATCTAAATGAAGAAAAAATAAACTTTAGAAACACACGCTGCAATATGAATATTGGAATGAGGACACCAAATAATAGCGGCATATTCCAACTTAGATTTAACATATGATGTAAAAATTATTTTAAATGTATTGGGGTCAGAAAATTCTGAACAATTCCTTTTAATACACGCAAGAACTTTATAGGCCTTAGGAATAACATAATTGACGCGCGGAATAAATGTCAAACCGAAATCAAATAGAACACCTATATCCAGTTTCAAGCAAGCCGATTTCAAGGACAAAATTACCAATTTTAAACACTGGCTGAATCGGATTTCAGCAACGCTAAAAAGAATCATGAATACACTTATCCGTGTTCAATGCAAGCTGGTTTAAAAGGCTCCGATTATTATCCGATTATCCATGTCTTTTTTAAGATCTAAAACATTCTTAACTGTAGAAACTTTCAAAAACACTTTTTGATCATCCGCATGAAGCAAAAATTGTGACTTATAAAAACAAGTTGATATGTCATTAATAAATAGTGTGAATAAGAACGGCCTGAGTATACTTTTTTGTGGCACTGTACGAATTTGAATATGTGAAAAGGATTTAATCGCAATAACAACTTTGCACTGCCTATTGGTTAAATATGATTTTATCCACTTTAAAAATGTTGAGTGGAATCCCATCGACTGTAATTTACAATATAGTATATGAAGCGATATCTTATCAAAAGCCTTAGAAAAATCTGTGAACACAGACTCAAATTGAGTACAGTATTCTAAAAATGAAATGCAGTATTCACTAAAAGAACATAAATTTGTGATAGTAGATCTACCAGGAAAAAATCCATGTTTATGCGAAGAAATTATCGACTTTGTTAAGAAAATCAACTTTTTATAAATAACATTCGCGAAAACTTTAGAGATGCCTCCCAATTTGCATATCGGTATATAGCAAGTAACGCCACTGCGCTTTCCATCTTTAAAAATCGGGATAATAGAAGCACATTTCCAGCTGTCAATCAAAATTATCTTACTTGAGGATAAATTACAAATATATTTTAGAGAAAACGCTAAACAATTAACACACACTTTTTCACACACCTAAACCATCCGAATCGAATTTAAAATTATTTTTAATCTGCATAACACCATTATATACAGGGTGGCCCAAAATGACCGAAGTGGTGTGAATTGCTTATAGCTTTTTATTTAAGACATATTTTTTTAATTTTTTTTTAAATACAGTAAATTTATGGGGAATATTTTTAGATTAGTTATTAAAAATGATATCCCGCAAGTGGTGGCCA
>JAHXMU010000525.1:356033-436813 GCA_019455685.1 Philornis downsi | reverse complement strand
ATTATTTTCTATGGGGCTACCTCAAATCGGTAGTCTACGAGAATAATCCGACCAATTTAGAGCAGTTGAAGAGGAACATTATTCAGGAAAGTAACAAAATACCGAGAACAACTTTTCAACGAGTTTTCCCAAATTTGCGACTTCGGTTCCAAGAGTGTCAAGCAGCCGAGGGAAGCCATTTGGATAACATTATTTTTAAGTCTTAAAAGTTCCCATGCTTCCACTTTTTAAAAATACAAATATGTTTTTTTTATGTTTCGTAGTTTTTTTTTTTAAGTGAATATTTAAACCGACAACACCCTTATGGCCCACCCTGTATAATAAAATATGCGTTTTTATTTATATTAGATTTTGCGAATAATACGTATACTTATATGTGGGCAAAACAATTCAAATGCGTAAAAAGAAACATTTAACATTTCCTTTCTATTGAAATGTTATGACTTTTATTTGATTTCTATGGCAGTCATTTTTAACTATTTTCCTGCAAATAGCAAATATGCTTACACAGTTCCACTGTAACTAATGAAAATGTGATTCGTTTGAAATAATGTCTAGTTTTTTTTTTTTTTTCATTTTGCTGGGTGTTATACTCTATTCTCCATATACTGTAGCTGGCGAAACAAATTTCGTTGCATTGGCTGGTTATTCTTTA
Organism: Philornis downsi; assembly: GCA_019455685.1. Classification (NCBI taxonomy): domain Eukaryota; kingdom Metazoa; phylum Arthropoda; class Insecta; order Diptera; family Muscidae; genus Philornis; species Philornis downsi. Next base: position 436,158 of record JAHXMU010000525.1, on the reverse strand, counting down.
AAAGTTAAATCAAAATTCTATGTTCTTGATTAACATCTCAGCAGCAGTGGAGTTTCCAAGATTAATTAATTTCAGAAAATTTCTCTTAACACACCCATTTCTTAGAACACTTCTCGCTGTTCATTTCCAAGAAAAAGTACAGCGATAACACTAATTTAAGATTTGCTAACAAACCCTTTGGTTCCTCAACCGTACACAATCGTTCCCGCCCTTTGCCTTCTTTACCCAACTCTGTGCTCCATCCTTAGTCTTCCCTTTCTGGATCCTTTCATTTTACGACATTTCCACAGTTAAATTTTCGCATCGTAAATAAAACCATCACCATCACCGACATCGGTGAAATGGGAATAAGAAAAAATGTGTTCAAAAGTATTACAATAATTTATTTAACCGAAAAATAAGCAGAAAACCGCGAATAGTGCAAAAGTGCAAACATGAGAAAATGCTGCATTATTACGCCAAACATTGCAAGTCTTCTGTACTAGAGAGCCAACGTTGAGTAGCAGCAGCCACAATGAACAGTTCTACTTAACCATAAAACATTCGATGGTGGTGCAAGTGCCGAAATGCGAAAAACGCTAGAGTAAAACTTAACTATAAATTAATAGCCAAAGAAGTTACATTAACCTACTTATCGTGGCAAATGGCACAGAAGGGAGATGCGCCGGGAAGAGTTGGTCCGGTGAGCGAAATTAAAGTACTGCCAAACAAAAAAAATACAGCAATGAAAAGTAAATTTTAACAGGAAAAACCGGGGAAACCATAAATAATCGCCTTGCTAGGTACTCGTACATTGTGTAACCAACATATAAGATAGGAAATAATTAAAGGTTGTTACGGTCAAGGGAGGTTAAACCGTTTTAATTCAAAAAGTGCTTTCTGTGCTATTTGAAAAATTCTTTGGGAACAGTTATTCGGTGCTTAACATTTTTGTTGGCTGCAAAGTGGAAGTCTGGTCTCACAGACCACCATATGACATTGCCCTGAAATGCGTTTAGAAGTATAATCAAAGTTTTGTGGAAAAGCAATTTTTTCTTTCAAACAGGCAGTCATCCAAGATATTCGATTCAGCAAGAAATCAGTTAAATCAGTGTCTATGAAACAAGCATAGAGAAAACTAGAATAGAAATTTCAGTCAGGTGAATAATCTACCAAATATCTTCACCAAACGTTCTTTTGAGGTTGGGAAAAAGTGAGAGCCTGATAAAGATAGTCTATATTAAAGCACAATAAAATGACAAAAATTACAACTTTAAGAAATCCTCCATTTAGAAGTTGTAGAAGGACCACCGAATCGTGCAAAATTGGACAATTTGTATGCACCCTAAAACGAACTCGTAGTGGTGCAGTCCAGTTTCATTTCCAAAACTAAGTTTTCGGAATGCCTAATGTATGCCATGTTATACTGAATTTAGTAAAATTGAACGAAAGACATAAATCGGGCGTGAATGTGTGGTTTCTGAGGTGTGAAAATAAGTCAATTTCCATTTTTCTCAAAAAACATTTATTTAATCATCAAAATTGTATTTTATCTCTTTCGCGGTAGTCCCCCTGAGATGTAACACACTTATGCCAGCGTTTTTTCCAATCCTTGAAGCAGTTCTGATATGCACTTTTTGGTATGTCCTTGAGCTCTCTCAGCGACTCGGTTTTTATCTCCTCAATCGTCGCAAAAAGCCTCCCTTTCATAGGTCTCTTCAATCTTGGGAACAGGAAAAAGTTGCAGAGGGTCAAATCTGGTGAATACGGAGGCTGAGACATGATAAGGGTGTTTTTTTGGCCAAATAATCTCTCACAAGCAAAGATGAATGAGCAGGTGCATTATCATGATGCAAAAGCCATGATTTTTTCCACAATTTCCATAACTTTAAGGTAATACTCCTTATTTATCGTACGACCTTGTGGCAAGAACTAATGATGCACTATGCCATGGTAATCGAAGAAAACAGTGAGCAAAACCTTGACATTCGGTCGAACTTGGCGTGCCTTTTTTTGGTCTTGGGTTTGCTGGACTCTTCCATTGGGACGATTGGGCTTTGGTTTCGATGTCATAACCATACTCCTATACCCCTGATTCGTCAACCCTTCGTTATGACCCTTTTAAGCAAATCTGGACCATCGTTGACGTCATTCAACAATTCCTGAGCGGTGCTCATGCGACGTTGTTTTTGGCAAAAATTCAGCAATTTTGAAACGACTTTCGCTGCCACACGCTTCATGCCCAAAATTTCCAAAAAAAATTGCATGGCATGTGCCAACTGACATGCCGACATCCGCAGCAACTTCTCTAATTGGGATTTGACGATTCTCTACAACAATTTTCTTTACTTTCTCAACATTTTCATCGGTTGTTGATGTGCTGGTGCGTCTCAACTTTCTGTGAAAAGCTTGTACCACTTGTAAACATTTTTTTTTGACGCAGAGTACTCTCACCGTATGCCACCGTCAACATTTGAAGTGTGTTTTGGCACTTAATTTCATTTTTTACACAAAATTTGATGCAAATTCTTTGATCCATTTTTTTCGATAGCAGAAAATCGCCGAACACACAAAACACTTGTCTTATTTTTGACTCTCTCAAGCAAACTAAACATGCTATATGGATAAAACCGTCAACATATCTTCGAGACGAGTGTGCCAACATAAAAAGAAGCCCGCTAAATTTGAAAATTCATCTTATTTTTTGAACACACCTCGTACATTAACTAATTTGTATAATAGTCATCAAGGAGAGCGTTGTTATTCTATCGATTTGTTGAAACTTTATCAACTGCTATCAAACAATACAATTGTCAATAATTTATAGGTAGATCATTGCTGCCATTAAGGGTTTGCGGGATTGCGGTAAATCTTTCCATTTGTATGGGGTCATTTAAATTGCTGTAGCTATACAGTCCATATTCATTCTCAGAACTAAGTTTGCAGCGTTTTTTGATGTGCACTAAGTTTGATTGTACTTCATACAACTGCTTGAAGGATATTAGGTTAAGAATATAACGGGTTATCCGTTTAGTGCATTCAAAATCGTTGGTCTGACAGGGCTGTCGGCTGTTAAATAAATACCTATAATCTAAAGTGTTATTTATTTAGTGAAAAGTATGCCATTTACGAATATGGATCGTTTCGTAGCTGAAGAAGGCGTAAAAATAGCTAAAACTTACTACAAAAGTGGTGATTTAAACGTGGGCACTTTTCGTGCATTACGGGCTGATTGTGGTCATCATAATCGACTTACTGTCAAGGAATTAGCAAGATTATGAAGAAATTTAAACAGACTGGAAGCTTTACAGATGTGGTCAGGTCTTTGCATCATCACAATGCACGCACTGTCAAATATATCGCTTGTGATAGTGAAAGTTTGGCGGATAATCCGAATTTGTCAATTTCATGGAGTTCTCAGCAATTGAATCTATTTTACGGCTCATTATGACGTATTTTACATTTGGATTTTTAACTGCAACCATATCGAGTCCAGTTCATGCAACAGTTAAAGCCGGCTGGTTATTCACAACGCCGTAGATATGCTGTTTGGGTGATACAGCAACAGGCTATCAATGTTGATTTCTCGATCAATTTTTTTTTTTTTTTCAACGATGAAGCTCATTTCTCGCTCAGTGTGACGTCAATAAGAAAAGTTGTCTCATATGGGGCACGGACAACCCAAAAGTGGTTGTGAAAAAGCCATTGCATCCGAAGAAAGTGACCGTTTGGTGCACGTTATAGTTTGGAGGTGTCATTGAACCGTTTTTTTTTATTCGAAAATGGCACTGGAGAAACCGTGTTTTGGTCTGCAATAAAAGATTCTGAACTGGACGATATGTGGCTTCAACAGAATGGTGCCATGAACCAAACAACACGACCGAATTTGGCTTTATGGCATGAGAAGTTTCCAGAAAGTGTAATTTCATGTTTTGACCACCAAGACCATGCGATTTGACGCCGTTAGAATTTTTGAGTGTGGCTAAGCCAAAGACCGTCTTTACACGGATAATAATTATAATTATAATATAATAATATATATAATATTATTATAATATTATTATATATAATATTATTATAATAATTATAATAATAATAAATTATAATAAACGCTAGAATATTCGAAAACCAACATTCATCAAGTTATTGCCGAGACGCCGCTTGATATGTGCGAAAAAGTGATCGGTCAGTTGTTTTAAATCTTACCAGCAATTATGAAATAATGTAAGGGACAACAATTTGGGTTGGCTTCAAAAAAAGTTAAATTGCGAAAAATTAATGAATTTGTACGGGAGGTACCGAAATTGGCAAACAGATGTATAATCCGGCAAATTTTTAGGTTATGGCAATGTTTAAAAGGTTCCATTGAGATTTGCTACAGTTATCGTTTTTACCAGCCACCCATCCAGCTAACCAAGTAGCCAGCCATAGCGGATATCGCTCAACCTACTTAGAAAGTCATGAAATATATTTGGGTAAAATATGCTTACATTTGGTATTTTAAATGCTTCTTTCTGGGCCACATGTTTTTGGCTGTACCATATGGTAAAGGATTATGCATTTAGTGGTTTCAAAACCATTGGTCTGGCAAGGTTGTCAACTGTTAAATATCTCCCATCTGAAGTGTTATTTATTTAGTTAAAAGTTTGCCATTTACGAACATGAATCGTTCAACAAGCGAGGAATAAGTAAAAATAGTTACAACTTACTATAAAAGTGGTGATTCAAACGTGGACTTTCAACCGAGCAAAATTTTTTCAGCAAGGAATGAATCTCACTTCTCACTCGGTGGTTACATCAACAAACAAAATTGTTGGGACCCGGAGAACCCAGAAGTGATGGTGGAAAAGTCTTTGCACGCGGAAAAGATGACGGTTTGACGCGTTATGGAATGGAGGTGTCATTGGTCCATTTTCGAAAACTACCTCAAATGGATGCAATTTCGAGGGGGTCATTTAAATCACATTTTATTTCGGACATAATGGCAAGGCCCAAGGATAGTAATGAAGTAAAGGTTTTATCAAAATCATAGCTTTTTATGTGTGTTTCCTTTCAATTTTATTTGAACGCGAGCAATAGATGATTCTATATATATTTTCATTCCTCTGGGTGAAGATATAATTGGGCAAAAATTTTGGAGTGTTATTGTCTGCCTATTAGGAGTTACAACAGAAAAGTTGAATGTAGAAAAATCGGTTAATTTGTAGGGGAAGTACCAAACAGAGTGGTTAGATGTAGCTTATTTACAATCCCTTCAACGATCTGAGCAACGCAATAAATGTTATTTAAAACGAGTGTCTTATTAAGCCACCACATGCGTTGGTAGAGTTAAGGCTGCTATCACAAGGCTGCTATCACCAGGCTGTTGTAAGAGTTGAGTTCCTGTAACAAATATAACATAAATTTTTTCCGGAAGAGATGAGATTTTTAAAATTTTGTCACTGTGTTGAAAAGAAACCGTAACCATCTACGAATAAATTTTTATACATTTACACCTTTATTGGATCTCAGTCTGTAGATGTATCAGTGTAGGATGAATAAGGGCGACCCCAAAACTTTACGACCTAGCAAAGAAGACACAAAAACGTTGGGGAAATGCTTCTTTATGTTTTAACACTATCTTCTTTTACCTCGATACACTTTTTCCAGCGATATTCCATAGTTCCTGCAACAAATGCTAACTACTTTTCTAAGACGCATCAGTGTTAGCATACAAATATTTCATATGTGAACTTTTTTTTGTTGAATGTCTATTACCAAGGTAGAAAGAACTTAAAATTATTGCAGCATGATTTGCGAAATCTGTTCTTAAAATTTTATACAGGTTCTCACAGGCTTATCCACATGGGTTTGGTTTGGACACGCAGCGTGCATCAATTTTGAAAATCTTTTGCGGAAACTAAGCAGCGAATCCGAGGATTCCTTAACAACATGAAACATTTTGAAACTCACTTCAGCTGAACTTGTAATATAGCACCTGGAATTGATCAACTTTTAACCTACATCAGCTAATTTGGCCTCCCATTAGTACATGAAGTATAATAAAAGCAATTTATTATTTTTCTAGTACATGACTTTTGTAATTTGTATTTCGCACCCTATAACTTCGACTGGACCGAGCTAGATGAAGTTAAAAATATATGATTTCGTACGCAAAAAACTACTCAGAGAGTTTTATGATTGTTTGAGCGTCAAAGGTGGATGTCAGAAAAGGGGAAAATATGACATTTTGTATAAGTAGTGTTCACAGTCCTGATACTGTAACAGTCAATCATGAGCAATTTTTTCCCGTTCCAGTAATTTTGATATCGAAAATGCCCAACGCTTTGGAAGAACAACAGTCGCAAATACCGATAGAATAGTAGAAATCGTTAAGTCCGAACATCACGTAAGCATTGTTCCTAAAGCGCACAAAAAATTGTCAGAAACTACTTGAACAAGGCAAAGGATACAAAAAGCAGCTAGATGTATGGGTATCGCACAACTTAACGCAAAAGAATCCCATGCACCGGATTTCCATATGCGATTTCGGATGAATTGCAACTAAATCAACCAATTTCTGGCTGGCGATAACAAGTGGGACACTAACCACAACGTCAAGCGAAGATGGCCGTGGTCGAACAATGGTGAGACAGCGTAAATGGTGACCAAACCAGGATTGAGGGCCGATAAGTATTTTTTTTTATATTAGGTGGGTTGACATAAAATCATCTTTATAACCTATAGTCAAACTCCCAATTCGGATATATACAGTCAACAAACTCAAGAAAGAAATCGTGCTTGATGAGACCAGTTTTGGCTAATAGGGGAAGAATTGTGTTTTGTGAGGACATTCACATCGATAGTGACTCGTCAGAAGCCCCAGGAAGTTAGTTGGGATGGTGTTATGCACCTTCCTTGTAGGTCGGACATAGAATCAAGTGGTTTGCCACCTGACTGTTGATAAGCAAAATCGTGTCAAGGGAAGCTTACGAAAATCGACTGCTTCATTTTGGAACGAGAGCTTCAATTAAAGAGACATGAAGGAATTACCTTTAAAATGGCAAAAAGTTATCGAACATAGCGATATATACGAGTTTTTAACCTAAATCGTGTCATTCTAATTACACTAAATAAAGCTTTCCATGTCATACAAAAATAAACGATTTCCTTTTATTACATCTAATGTTTATCCTTTTAAACTATAGTAATTGCCCATTTATCTTGAAACTTTTTTACATGAACAAGGATTTTATGGATATTCAGAAATGCCTACTAAATCAAAAATATGATATTTAACATAAAAACTCTCGTTCTGAAATTAGTTAAAATTTTTCTAAACTATACTTAGAGTAGTTTCAGATCATGTAGCAAAATATTGAATCTGTCGAATTTTGAAAATCGTCAAGAGAATTTCAGCTGTCACTCTAAGGCGTAACTTTATGCTTAATTGTAATCATAAATTTGTTCCCGAAAAGATGAAATTTGTAAAACGTTGTCACTGTCTTGAAAAGAAAACGTAATCATCTAATCTTGGACGCTTTGATTGGATCTCAATGTGCAAATGCATCAGTGTGAAATGAACGAGGGCGGTCACAAAACTTGACAACCGAACAAAGAAGACGCAAAAAAAGATTGGGACAAACTTTCTTTATTTTTCAATATTATCTCCTTTCGGCTCGATGGACTTCTTCCAGCAAAATGCAATAGATTCTATCTTCTTCTTATGTGGCGACAGGAATAGACAACCGTATCTATTATACGCCGCCCGTAGAAAATAATTCCAAGCGCTTCGATCTTTTGCGCTTCTCCTCCAATTCGTCACACCAAACTTCGATAGTATTTCAATAACCTGCTACTTCCAACGGAGTTTATGTCGCCCTCTTCTGCGCGGGCCTTTGAGTTCATTGTCGAAAACGAAAACATTGGGATCGATCCTCACGACATGACCCAGCCAACGCAATCGCTTTATATTAATACGTTTGACCACGTCGATGTCGGCATAAAGCTCATACAGCTTATTGTTCATGCGACACCGATACTCTCCGTCAACGATGAGGGGTCCATATATTTTCCGGAGCATTTTCCTCTCGAAAACTGCCAGTACTGATTCATCCGCTTGCGTCATAACCCAGGACCGTATAACAAGACACAGTCGGATTTTTGTTCATCGAGAGAGATCTTTATTATTAAATCGCTTGCTTAGCCCATATTAACATCTGTTAGCAAGCAATACTCTCCTTTTTATCTCCATGCAGATGCCATTCGTTTTGTTTACAGCGGAACTGAGGTAAATGAATTCTTTCACCACTTCAAAATTATAGCTGTCAACATTCACACAGCGTCCCAAACGAGTAGACTCTTTGTTCGTTGAAACCAATAACTTTGTTTTATCCTCGTTTACCACCAGACCCATTTTCGCTGCTTCCTTCTCTCTGGATCGTTGTTTTGATGAAACAGCATTTTCTTTTTCGCCAAATGCCATGTTTTCCATAATTTCATCAGCAAAACCCAGCAAAAAATCGGCGTAATATTCGCCATAGATGGTTTTTCCTATCTAAAGATAATCAATAAAAACAAGCTCTGCATATCCCCAAAAATAGGCACCATGACCTTGTCTTTAGATAAAACAGTTTTCGCCTTTTTTGGACACGATTCTCCTATTTCAGTCCACTGCTTTGATTGTGCTTTTGTCTCAGATATGAAGTGGTAGACCCATGTCTCATCCATGGTTATACGCAAATTCTGCTGAAACATTTTTACGACGCTGTTTTTGCTCGATTGAAAGTAAGCGCGGCACCCATCTTGCGCACAGTTTTCTCATCTTCAACTCTTCAATCAAAATACGATGTATAGCACATTTCGAAATGCTTATCATTTTAGCTAGCTCACGCACATTCAGCCGACAATCATTCAATACCATTTTGTGGATTTTCTTAACTGTGTCTGTCGTGGATACCTCAATTGGTCTATAACTACCGTATTTGCCTTGGCAGCTCCTACAGGCCGTACGTTTAAACACTGCTACCTAATATTTTACAGTCGTAAACGAAGGGGCAGACTCCCATAGGGTGGGATCTAGCTCGGCTTTAATATAGTTTGAACTGAGACTTTTCAAATGGAAATAATGGATTACATAATGGTGAGCAATTTTTTCCATGTTTGCAAATTCACTGAGATCGTTTAATTTTGATGGCTTAAATAAAAATACTAAACAACATAGCGCCTGGAAACTTAAAACACATACTTTATAAGGTTGTCACTTTTCACAAAAATAATTTTTTCAAACTACTGGCACCATCTATACGTCAGTTCGGTTAGTTTTGCGACCGCCCTCATAGTATGATTGGTCTTGAACATTACGCAAATAAAACAAATCATCTTGCCTTAGTTCAGATGGGCGGGTGTGGAAAAGCTTCTGAGTGGGCTTTAAAATATTCGAATTGTAATTTTATCGAAAGATAACAAAGATTTTGAACGCCATTTTGGAAAGCTTTTACTAGACTTGTCGCTTACTTGTCTAATGGAATTGTCCTACAGCACATAAAATTGGCTGCCTCTGAAATAAACATACTCGAATACTGACGGCGCGCACTGCAGTGCCATGATTACTGAATTCGTCCTTCCTCAATTGGATGAATCGGGACGAAAAAACATGAGGTTCCAACAGAACGGTGCAACGACGCACATTGCTCGAGTCACAACCAATATTCTGGAGGTAGCATTTCCGGGTCGCCTTATGTATTGGTGTGGTGATTTGCACTGGCTGGCAAGACTTCAACACTTGTTTTTATGGGTTTTTTTTTGAAGTTGCGGGTTTACGTCAACAAACCTCAGACTCTTGAATGCGAGAAACTGTCCAAAAATATTCTGGCAAGAGTGATGAAAAATTCCATAAAACCGGCCTGTTCATTTTCTCGACTTGATAGAATAAATTCTAACGGATTAAATAAACATATTTCACAAGTATAACCAAAGTTTTTCTTTTATTAAAAAAAAATGACAGCACAAAAATATCGAGTAATTATTTTTGCTCCGCCTTGTCTATCTATAGGGTGGCGCATAAGCAACGTTAAGATTTGATCAGTGAATACATTTTTTGTTTAAGTCTTTTTTTTCGTCTCTTCACAGAATTAACTAAATAATACTTGGGAAATTTATAATGGAAAGGCTTAGCACAGAACAAAGAACCAAAGTTATTCAATTTTACTTTGAAAGTCAGCCTTCGATTATTCAGATCATATCGATTGGTTCAGCGTTTTGGGCAACAGGGGGCTGTCTGTGATTTTCCGCGTGCTGGAAGACCTGGTGTAGGTCGAAATGAAGTGGCCATTGCTCGAGTGCAAGCAAGTATTGAGGAGAACCCCAAAACTTCCATGAGGCGACGTTCTCAGCACTTAGAGATGTCTAGGCAGTCTTTGCAAAGAATTTTACAATTGGTGCAAAATGCAATTGGTTCACGAGTTAAAACCAAATGATGCACAAGAACGCATTCAATATAGTCGCCGTTAACGTTACTTATGCGCCACCTTTTAGTAATAGGGCTAGAACGCACGATCATATGCGTAACAGTCGCTTGTACTAAACACTGTGTTAGTATTGCTCGTAACTGATCTTAGTATAATGTTTTGAATCTGTCCAAATGGGTGCCTTCCCTTCTATTTAATATGTTTACAAATTTTCAAGACTTAATTTCCATATACTCGTAAGTAAAATTTCTTTCACTCCTGTATTTTTTTACATTTTTTCAAATACACCAAGTTCCTATTTCTATTATAATTTACATAGAAATTTACTAAATAAACAATAAAATTTCCTACGCATATCGCATTACACTTTTCAGCCTTCGTTTGGCAGTCAGCCTTTTCTTGCGGAAAAAGGAATAAAATTTAACAAATTACCAAATCAAATAAAAGTTGGAATTTCTTCCCTTTTTGATATAGCAATTGATCCTTTAAAACGAAAACAAATAAAAGAAGGATACATGAATTTACGAAATCTTGCAAAATTCCCTCCCATTCCGTTTGGGTTCCGTTGTTTCACTTGGAGAGCGCACCGGGGAGACGTGGCAAGATGTCTCATGCTCTTAAGTGTCCTGAGTGTGCTAATAAGTTTGGTAGTCAGTTTGCATTCGAAACCAAGAAATCGAAAAAAATCTGCCTTCAATTATTGTATAAATGAAATGTTACATGCAGCCATGATTATCATAAAAAACTGAATTGAAACATAACATGAAGCAGATACAAATCTAGATATCATGTCTTCTCTTAACTCTCAGTATTGTCACATTGCCTGACTACGCACGAACGTACGTAAGGGTATCCTTTTACTGCTTGTCTGTCATCCGTTTTGGTTGATATTCAAATGTTGACAGTCAATACGAAGGCAAGAGAATACACTGGGCTGTCAATACACAAAACACAATGAATCCTTGTATGCTGAAAAAGAAAGTGACAAAAATGTCGGGAGGAGAGAAGGAGAAATAAAAGAATGCCTAAAGCTTCCAAAATTGTGGGTTTACATTTGTTGTCTTAGGTGGCAGTAGACATCAGAGAAATACCAGTGAAATAAGTTTGTGGAAAATCACACAAAACCTTCGTTCCTTTTACTACTCCCGTTTTATGACTTCCCCACATGTTCAAGTACGAACATAATGAAGAAATTCTAAAGTAAGCAAGTGAAAACCATAATATTGGTATCATCGTCATGAGGCGGGTGCATGCAAATCGAACAAAGGCTGAAGCTGGTAAGTGCTTTGAGTCAAAAAGTTACGATTAAATGTTTCGATTTACGAGACAACACATATTCTATATTGCTGTATTCACTTAATGTTGAAAGGATTGAAAGGGGGGAGGACAAAGACGTTTGTCTCAACGAAAAATCAAAAATTAACGGAAAAATGGGGGGAACCACAGTAAGAAGTCGATGATGTTTCCCCAATTGCTGAAGATGTAAGAACGTACCTCAACAAGCATTGCACTTTTTTGTTTTTAGGAAATGGTAATAAACAGTGGGATTCGACAAATATTTGTATAAACAAATTCCTTTGCACCTCAAGAATGAGCCATGGGAGAGTTCTTGCATTCAGTGATATCACAAATATTCCTTTTTGCGGACTCACTGTGGGGAGTCTTCTATTTTGCTAACGTCAATTATACAAGCTTTCATTAAACTTATAGATTAGTTGACTACCCCAAGCATTCATAGAACACATTGAGCTAAACGAACCAGATGTTGGTCGATGAATATGCAACCGCTACTGCCTTCCCAACCGCTATGGCGTTCCCAAAACTAGCCAACTTGATGTACAGATGGCTCTAATAGTTTGAAGAAAAAAAATATTTTTGTAAAAAATGCAATATATAAAAAACGTATATTTCAAGTTTCAAGACGCCACATTGTTTTACATTTGTATTTGAGCCATCAATAATAAACGATCCCAGTGAATTTGTAAACATGAAAAAATTGCTCACCGTTATGTAATTCAATTTTCCATTTGAAAGGTCTCAGTCTAACCAATATTACAGGTAGATCCGAGTTAGATTCTACTCTGAAAGAATCTGTGCCTTCATTTACGACTGTAAAATGTTGAGTAGCAGAGTTTAAACGAGGCCGTACGAGCTGCCAAGATGAACACTGTAGTGGTCGGCAAATTAATGTGTTCACGCCAGACCCTGTTAAGAAAATTTACAAAATGGTATTACATGATCGTTTGAATCGGCTGAAGGTGCGTGAGCTAGCTGAAATAGGTGATGATAGATGAAAAAACTGTGTGCGAGATGGGTGCCGCGCTTACTTTCAATTAAGCAAACACAGCGTCGTGAAGATATTACAGTACAGTTTTGTTGGATTGGCTACATTACACATTAATACAGCCAAATTTTTGTTTCTATTTATAACCATGGATAAGAAATGGCTCCATCTCTTCTCGCCTGAGACAAAGAGACAGTCAAAGCAGTGGACTGGAGTTTGAGAATCGTGTTTAAAAAAGGAGAAGACGGATCTGTATGCTCGCAGGGTAATGGGATTATTTTTGTTGATTATCTTTAGAAAAGAAAAACCATCAAAAAACCAACCACCAATGCTAATTTATTGCAGCGTTTAGGTGATGAAATTATGGAAAAAAGTCTGCATTATGTAAAAAATAAAAAGTTGTTTCATCAAGGCAATGCCCCGGCTGCACTATTGCGATGGACAAAATTAATAAATTGTAATTCGAATAGTTTCATCGCTCATCTTATTCGCCAGATTGAGTTCCTTGGACTATTTTCTATATCCAAAGTTGAAAAAAAAAAATAGTTCGGTGGTAAAAGATTTGCCAACAATGAAGAGATGGAATCTGCGGTTGATGAGTATTTCAAGGAGTTTGACAGTTCTTATTGTAAACAGTATATAGAAGCTATTGAATACGCTGGAAGAAGTGTGTTGATCTAAATGAAGGTTATATTGAAAAATAATATTGAAATTTTTTACCAACTTTTTTGTGTCCGCTTTGTTAGGTCGGTTAGTTTTGTAACCGTTCCCGTATCTTCCAAAAGTTATTTAAAATTCCTCCATTAATGGAAACTATAAATAAGCATCTACTCTCGATAATACTGCCTCTGAGGTAAAATAATGAGCAAGAATCCTAATAAGCTAATTTTATGACTACGATTTCATAATATTTAATTTCACTGGGTGGATATGCCAGGGTCACAAGAGAAACATCATAATCACAACAATTGTCCTCTACACTGTCGCGGAGTTTGAGCGCAATTTATTATTTAGTATTTTTGCAGTGATCAATTTTCTCGGTTTATCAAAATTTTGTGTTGTGATTTTTACAATGAATAAAAGTGTCGAACAAAGAATTTGCCTCAAATTTTGTGTTGCAAATGGATTTTAGTTGAAAATGTTATAGAAGGCTTAAGGCGATCCGACAGGTGTCAAAAATGCGTGCGCATGTAAAGAACAAAAGCGGTCGACATGAGGTGCAAGATTTGCCTTGCTTTTGGACTTCCATCAACGTCTTCAACTGAAACATGGACCATTATTGTCCGTTTCTTACAGGTCTGTTCTTGGGATGAACTGAATAATAAAAACTAAGCATAATCAATCATTAATAATAGATGTGTTTAAAAATGAGCCACCTTTATTCAAGATTTGTCTATTTCATGAAACACAGATATCTCTGGAAATTGATTTTACTTCCATCAGAGAATGATCTTACTGAAAATGGGCCTAACATTTATGTAATTTGGTGTAGTCCATGACAAGTGAACTTGCCAAGCTTGGCATTGTTTCTTATACAAGCCATATTTCCATATATACATATATATACGAGGGCGATCCCAAAACTAGCCGACTTAATAAAGAAGACACAAAAGAGATGAGGAAAATTTCTTTATTTCTTCAGCGTAACCTTCTTTTAGCTTCATACACTTTTTCCACCGATATTCAGTACTTTCTATAACTGGTTTATAGTAAGAATTGTTAAACTCCTTAAAATAGCCATCAACCGCAGTCTCCACCTCTTCATTGTCGGCAAATCTTTGCAAGTTAGGGAACAGAAAATAGTCTGGCGAATAAGGTGCTTGATGAAAAAATTCGGACTCCAATTCATTAGTTTTGGCCATCGCAATAGTGGACGTGTGAACTGGAGCATTGTTTTGATGCAACAACACTCTCTTTTTTTCGCCAAATGGGGTCTTTCTTCCATAATTTCATCACCAAAATGCTGAAAAAAAATTGCACAATATTCCCCATTTATAGCTTTTCCTTTCTGAAGATAATCAATAAAAGTAATCCCATGTACACCCCAAAAAAACGAAGAACAGACGCCATGACCTTGCCTGCAGGTGGAACCGTCTTCACCAGCTTTGGACATAATTCTCCCATTACAGTCTACTGCTTTGACTGTTCCTTTCATTGATTGGTTATAAATTGAAGCAAAAATTCGGCTTTATTGCGGTGAAACATTACCAAACCAACCTGACTCTACTAAAAAACATCTTCACGATGCTGTTTTTGCTCTATTGCAGGCAAGCGCGGCATCCATATTGCGCACAGCTTTCTCATCTTCAAATTTTCGGTCAACTTACAATGTATAGCGCTTTTTGCAATGCCTGCCATTTTAGCTAGCTTAGGCGCCTTCTGCCGATCTTTCGACCATCCAATACCATTTTGTTGACTTTCTTAAGCGTGTCTGGCGTGGACACCTCAATTAGTCGACCACTACGGTATTCACCTTTGCAGCTCGTACGGCCTCGTTTAAACTGTGCTACTTAATATTTTACATTTGAAAACGAAGGAGCAGTCTCCTCCAGAGTTGAATCTAGATCGGCGTTAACATTGATGGGACTGAGACTTTTCAAATGGAAATGTTCGATTACGTAACGGCGAGTAATTTTTTCCATTTTTACAAATTCATTGAGATCGCTTACTTTTGATGGCTCAAATAAAAATACTAAACAACGTCGCGCCTTGAAACTTAAAATACTTGTTTTGAGCATACTTTTGGGAACGGCCTCGTAAATTGGAGCGTATCTATCAAGTACGCTGCTTTCTACTTACGAATAAATGGTAAAAATATTAGGAAAATTGTAAAAATGGCCCACGCTTCAAAAGTTGAGTTTACTCCTTGTGTGGAAACTTTCTCCAAGCTATGACAATTTATCCTAATTGTGACACCAGCAAGCAAAAGCACCGTGTTCCGATTCGTGGGGGTGCCTAAAACGATATTTGCCAATACATAATATGTTGATTTTCCCATTTAATTTGTGAAGATATATTGTTCAATATGTTTTTTTAATATTAGGTGCGCAACTAAGTTCCCGCTGTTTGCTAATAGATGTCACCAGCTGTAAGTGCTAGTCGATTCTGCTATAACCTAAACGTCATGAACCAAGCTTAGGCATATGGTAAACATATCGCCTCGACACAATAGTGATTTTTCTTCTGGCGTCATATCCTTTTGGTTGTGTGAATATGTATGATTTTATGCCAAATAATCGTCATATTCGGAAAGTATTGATTTTCTTCTTTCAATCGAAGAAAACGACGGCTGAAGCTCATCGAGAGCTTCAGAACGCTTACGGAGATGCTGCTTTAAGTGAAGCAACATGTCGATATTGGTTCTGTCGCTTTAAAGACGATAATTTTGCTGTTGACGACAGTTCGCGTAAAGGAAGACGAAAAACCATGGAAGATGCTTGCTTGATGGGGATCCATGTCAAACTCAGGTAGAGCTTGCTTCAGTATTAGCAGTTACCCGCCATGCCATTTGCAAGTGATTATATGTGTTGGAAATAATTCAAAAGCAAGGAACTTGGGTTCCTTATAAGCTGAAGGTAAGGGACGTTGTGCGTCGTTTTTTCGCCTGAGAACCACTGCTTCAGCGACAAGAAAGGAAGGATTTTCTTCATCGTATTGTAGGGGGTAACAGAAAATGGATTCATTACAGGAATCCAAAAAAAAAAAAGAAAGTCATGGGGGCTGCCCGCTCATGCTTATACATCATCGCCTCGGCCAAATATTCACGCTGTGAAGGTTATACTCCGTATTTTGTGGGCGCTGTTGAGACCAAGCGAAGCCATCACTGGGGATCGGTATCGACTTCAATCAATGCGATTGATCTGAGCTCTGTGCGGGAAATGCCCGCAATACGCAGAGAGGCATGAAAAAGTGATTCTTCAGCATAACAACGCCCGACTTCATGTGGTCAAGCCCTTTAGAACCTACCTAGAAACTTTGGAAAGGGAAATCTTATCCCATCCGCCATACTCTCCAGATATTGCACCGTCCGATTATCACTTGTTCCGTTCAATGGCACATGGTCTGGCTGACCAGCTGTTCCACTCATATGACGACATCAAGGAACGGCTAGATTCGTGGATGGCCTCAAAAGATAAACAGTCTTACCATGAATTCGATCTTTGCCAGGAAAATGAAAAAAAGGAGTAGGTAGCGATGGGCAAAACTTTCAATGAATCATTTGAAGAGAATTTTTCTCAATAAAGTTGCATTTTTATATAAAAAAAAAAACAGCGAGAGCTTAGTTATGTGTTTAACATACTTTTTAACAATACTCCTAAAGTTAGGCTGATTCCTTGCAGAATTCTATAAGTTCAGATGGTTATTCGGCACCCTCTTGTACTGTTTTAAATTGGCTAAGAGTTGAAAAATATACATACTGTGAAGAACACAAACTAACTATCACATTACTTTTCAAGGGAGCTCTTTTATTACGAACGAAAAATCAACCATTTTAAATTGAAAGATAGTATAAAATAACGTAATGTATAGAAAATTTCTGAAGTAATCACATCCCCTGTGATGAATTAGTACAGCTTCGCCTACTCTATGTGCCACAGGAACTACGAGTCGGTGAAACCGGACCAGTTTTCATTCCAACTAGTGCAGCAGTTACTTGTTAATTGAAAGCATTGCATGTATGTCGTATACTGGACAGGTACAAAAAAGTTGATAAGCACTGTCATTATCATTAGATGCGGAAAGGAAACACAAATTTTCAACAAATATTTTAATGGTACTGCTCTAATTACAGTCTTATTATTGATAAATATTTCAGAGGATATTTCATTAGCTAAACGAGCTATATTGGGAGGTATACGTGAGAAGTGAACATTTTTGCCATTCTCAGTAATTTATCAAACCGGTACGTCGTCCACAATACTCTGGATCCATGATACTCTGATGTTGCATATAAGAACTGCGATCGATCTAAACGTTTGGTCCCAGGCACACTTGTTTAATGTTGTAGCCCAGTTTTATCATAAATTTTACATTTTTAAATCTATAAATTGCACTACTTTTAAACCCTTCGATATTAAAATAAAACCGGTCTTGGTGCTATCGCTATTATTTGTTTGTGACTATAAACTCTGGAGCATAGCAGAAACAACAACATTTTCGGCGTTGTTTACAAAGTTTGCCTTCACTGTTACCGCTTCTCGTGAAATTCATTCAGTCTGTCCGTTGTTTTTTTGGATTTAATTTTGTGGTCCTAAGCAGAAATTGCACGATGCAAGTTTAGCTGTTAAGTAAACGTTAAGAGAACTAAAGTTTTAAAATATAAAAGCACCAAATTTATCTCCTTCTTGTTACATTATTTCTTTGGGAAATAATTCCAAGTCTCTATGCGGCATGTTAGTTGATATAAATGGAAATCTCATAGTTGTAATTGCAACTTTTTGAAGTGTTATAGTAAAGTTTTAAAACTGAATTTAAAAATGTTTTAAACATAATTCGTTTATTTTAAATGTATTTGGTAATTTGCTGGAAAATAAGTCTTAATGATGAGTGCTTTAAGAAAACTAAAAACAAAGTGGAAACAAATTCCCTACAGCTTATGAATGGAACATGGGAAGGCTTCTCATACTCAGTGAGCTTACACACATTCTTTTTTAGACTCGCTCAACGTTGCCTACGATTCTACGACGATTCCAAACGTCACGTATTGAGAAGAATTCACATGGCTTGTCGATTATTCGACCGCTCGAACTACTCGTCGACTAGTCGTCGCTCAAACAATGCGGGGATAAACCTGCGATCATGCGAACGACAGTCGCGTATGACATCGCGCTGCGGTCATTCACACAAAAGAAGAAGCTGTCAACAAAATGTCAAATTTAGAAACACAACTTTTAGATAAACCGAGAAAACTTGAATTTGAAAAAATCAACTGAAAACTGTAGTGGTAGAGCAGATTTAAATATGACATAGCTTGGTGGGAGAATTATACAATCCTCCAGCAGAACGTTAACCTTTCCAAACTTTAAAATGTATTGTAAACATTTCCCTATAAGCATTTACAGCATTTTTGAAAACAAACTCAATTTAATTGAAGCGAAGAGAATGTTGTTGAATGAGGTACGTATTGATATGGAGATGCTTCTGGAAATGGAAATATTTCTGAGAAAATATCGGATAACATCCGAGCTGTGGGGACGACGTTTCAGTTTAGTAACAAAAGTTTAGAAAATGTACGCTAAGTCGAAGCGGGAATTGATAGGAAGACTCCAATATTATATATAAAAATAACAAAAGTTCAAAAATTCTACAAATTTTATGCAAAATTGCTTCACATAAGCTCAGGCAATGTAATGGATTATCCATTTTTCGGTTTCAAAAGTAAAATTATAATAAATAAAACACAAATCTATGATTTTGATCAATTTTGTTTCATTATGATACCTGGATCTTGCCATTATGTACGAATTAATGTAATTTAAATGACGGATTCTGAATTGGTTGCAGCAGTGGTTCCTTTTGAGGTAGTTTCCAAAAAACAACTCTTTGAGCACTTCGAGCGGTATCTCGACGATAACTTGACGAATGTTGGTTTTCAAATGGTTCAATATTTGGGGATTATGTACGTAAACACTGTCTTTGACGCAGTTCTACAAAAAAAGTCTAACGGCTTCAAACCGCATGATCTCGGTGGCCAATTGATGTCGCTGGTAGCCAAAACGTAAAATTATGCTTTCTGAAAACTTCTCATGCAATAAAGCCTAAATCGGTTGTGCAGTGTGGCTCGTAGCACCGTTTTGTTGAAACCACACATATCGTCCAGTTCCTAAGCTTCAATTGCAAGTACAAAAAATTCGGTTTTCATGCGGCCACAGAGTTCTGAACTGAAATTCGGAATATCTGCCCCACTTTAATAAACAGAAACTATATTTTCGTACTAAACACATCGGAAAACTTCCAGTTTCTTCAAATTTCTTTATAATCTTGCCAACTCCGTGCACAGTAGGTCAATTATGACGACCATAATCATTCCGTAATGCACGAAAAGTGTCCATATGTGAATCACCACTTTCGTAGTAAGTTTTAACTATTTTTACGCGTTCTTCGGTTGTTGTACAATCCATATTCTTAAATGGCAAACATCTCACTAAATAAATAACACTTCAGGTGGCCAGTATTTGTTTAACAGCTGACTGTCTTGCCAGATCGGCAGTAACAGAAAATGAATGATGCACATGTCTGACCATATCTCTTCAGTCCATTCAAATTTCTTTATGGTCTTAGCAGTAGGTCGATTATGACGGCCATAGTAACGCCATAATGCACGAAAAATGTCCACATTTGAATCACCATTTTGTAGTAAATTTAACTATTCTTAAGCGTTCTTCGGTTGTTAAGCGATCCATATTCGTAAATCGCAAACCTTTCACTAAATAAATAACACTTCAGATGACAGATATTTATTTAACAGCTGACAGTCTTGCCAGATCGGCAGTAACAAAAGCAATATTTTCCGCAGTGCGAACATTCCAATGATGCAAGGTCCTGAGCATATCTGTAACGCTTCCACTCTCTTCAAATTTTTTTTATAATCTTGATAATTCCTTGCACGAAAGTTCGATTATGGTGACGATAATCATTCCGTAATGCACGACAAGTGTCCACATTTTAATCACCATTTTTGTAATAAGTGTTAACTACAGGGTGGCGCAACAGAACGTGTATATTGCATCGGAGTAGAAAAGGCGCGGGCGGGGGGGGGCGCCTACATCGTTGGCTTGGCGGGCTCATGGAGTTTTAGTCGCTATGAATCACTTCGACGGGAAGCGTCGCGCATTTTGCGTGCGCGCATTTTACGAGAACTCTCGTTCATATAGGCTATACTAGGCGACTACATTGTGCTGAATATGGACTACGGAGAATTAGTGAAGCTCTAAGTGCCAATTTAATTAAAATGTGGGTAAAGCGTTTTGAAGAGACCGGTTCTACTTTTAAACCACAAGCAAATGGTCGCCCAAGAACATCTAGACCCGAAGACAATGTTGAGAGTGTTATGGAGTCAGTACGAAGAAATCCACAAATGTCGACTCGCAAGGGATCGTCTGTCTTACAATTATCGCGACGAAGCTTGCAACGAATTTTAACATTGGATCTTAAACTGCATCCATATAAGCTGCAATTAACACAAGAATTGGAAGAGTCTGACTTCATAGCAAGGCTCGCATTTGCTAATGAAATGCTTAATCGATTTTCCAACTTTGACAATATCCTTTTCTCTGACGAGGCTCATTTCCTTATGAATGGGTTCGTAAACCGTCAAAATTGTCGTTACTGGAACAGTGAAAATCCCAAAATCAAACACCAGAAACTATTGCATAGTCCTAAAGTGACAGTATGGGTAGCAATCTCTGGCAGAGAAATAATTGGTCCTTTTTTCTTCGAAAATGCGCGGGGTCAAAACGTCACGGTTAATACGGAACGATATGTTGAGATGTTGGACGGATTTTTGGCTCCAAAAATTGAAAGTTGAAGAATAGTGAATTCCAGAACTTGGTTCCAACAAGATGGAGATACCTGTCACACATCAAATGACTCCATGGCGGTGGTGAAGCAGATGTTCCCTGGCAGACTGATTTCGAAAAGAGGTGATATCCCATGGTCCCCACGTAGTCCAGACTTGACGCCTCTTGACTTTTTTTTGTGGGGATACCTCAAACATAAAGTCTACAGTAATAACCTAAAAAACATCGTTCAGCTCAAGGAGAATATCCGTGTAATACTGAAAAAAGTTTTCAATAATTTTCGTTTGCGGTTAGAGAAGTGCCGTTGTAGAGAGGGTCACCATTTAGATGATGTTATTTTTAAAAAATAAACTCCATTTATTACTCTACAATGCCTTAGATTTATTTTAACCATACCTTTTGTATTTATTTTTGAATGTGTTTTTTAAATACGCACGTTCTATTGGGCCACCCCGTATTCTTAAGCGTTTTTCCCTTGTTGACCGATCCATATTCGTAAATCACAAACCTTTCACTAAATAAACAAGACTTCAAATGGCAGGTATTTAACACACGTAAATCGCAAACCTTTCACTAAATAAATAACGCTTCAAATGGTAGTATTTAATAGCTGACAGCTTTGCCAGACCGGTAGTTTTAAAGCCATTGAATGGATTAGTTATTGTAGCATCCCAATTAGTGTTTTAAGTTTTAAAGTTCTCTCAGTTTATTCATCTTTTTTCATCTGTAATCTGATTCGCGTGTCATATTCCATTGCAATACTCCCTATGGTTAATGGAAAATTTGTATACATTGGATAGTTTAAGGTATTTAACAACAGTTACTGGGAGGATAAGCGTCATCAAAAATTCAAGATTAGAAAATTTACTATTTTAACTTAAACTAGGTTATTTTAATTTCTTGCCACTGTTATCGAATATGTTGATGTGCTATTTAATTCGTTATGTAAAATCGTTTTTTCTTCTCCGCTGGCTTATCAATTCCGATCGCTCACTGAGTATACATTTAGTGGAAAACGTCTCACAATGCAAGTAAGAGACGATTTGAATGGGTAAGATGGATGGATTGGAGGGTTTCAATGGAGTAGTATGGAAAGGAATTGATAACGCAACGCAACGAATGGAATCTGAATCTGTGAGTCAATGTCTGCGCTTGACAACTTTCTCCACCCGCGTTTGTATACCTACGGTATTTGCATCACATATCCAATATAATTTAACCAGCGTACATGTACATAAATGTATTCAAATCGCAGTGTATTGTAATTCGAAAGCACATACACATGGATACGTTTATTTGATTTTTATACTCGCATGTATTGGAGTTTTTTTTTTTTTTTTTTGTTGAATTTCCTGAAGCATTTCCTGGGAGGACACAATAAAATTGGATGACTGTGAAAGCAGGAGGAGCACTGTTTAAATACAATGTAATCAGCAGATAATGGAAATTCATGAATGTATTTTTACATCAATGAACATGTATTTGCAACTAAATTGACAGGTACAAAGATACGCGCAGAATACTTTTAACACTTATGTGATTTTGATTGTATAGCTTATGCGTTCTAGCGAATATACGTGAAATATTCGTATGTATAAATCTGATTTAATCGCATAATTAAGGGAAGCAAAATGGAGATCACGAAATACTTGCAATACTTTTATTATCTGCATGTGGCAGATAAGAAAAGGGAAGAAAAAAAAACTTTGCTGTATTATAATAAATGTATTTCTTGTTTTCAGTGCCGGAGGTAGGATTTAGGATTCAGGAGTGTTGAATTTTTTTTATGCAAATAATTTTAAAACACAAATTTTGGATATTTTGCCCTTTAATATGATAACAACAAAATATTTGTAAATAAACATGAAAGAAATTAACATGGAGAAAGTGTTCGTACCTAATGAACAACATGGTAATGACAGTTTTTTAAATGAGCTGCACAACTTTCTAAATGAAGATTACCAGATGGACTTGCCTATTACACAAATTACCACCTGCGAAGTTAAAAATATAATTGCTGATTTAAAAGACCCAAAAGCCCCGGGATATGACTTGATCACTGCTAAAATCTTAACGAATTGCCTCAGGAAGGCTTACAGCTTCTAACAACAATATGCAATGCAAACATTTTAAAGTTGTACATTCCGTACATACAATGGAAAATATCTCAGGTGAAAATGATACGAGAAGCAGGAAAACCTCCTAAAGAAACATTCTCTTATAGGCCCATAAGCCTCCTACCTATACCATCAAAAGTCCTCGAAATTTTATTTCTCCGAAGATTAAACCCCATAATAGAGTTCAAAAAACCAATTTGGTTTTAGACAGGGATATGGGACGATTGAACAGGTTCATAGATTAGTTGAACTGATAAATAAATCTTTCGACACGAAAAAGTATTGCAATGCGGCGTTTCCGGACATTTCACAAGCCTTTGATAGGGTGTGGCACGAAGGTTTAGTATTCAAATTTAAGAAAATGATACCCACGAATTTCTTCATTTTTCTAAAATCCTATTTATCTGAACGAACCTTTTTTATTAAACTCGGCGAAGACATGTCGGGCATGCTTAAATCGCATGCGGGAGTACCTCAGGGCAGCATTATTGGTCCTACCTTATATTTGATTTTCACTTCGGACCCACTCACAGAAGAAGGGACTCTTATCGGAACGTTTGCAGACGATACAGCTGTTCTTGCCACTGATATCAACCCGGATCAAGCATCTAGAAAATTGCATAAACATCTCGATACCATAACAAAATGGCCGCAGAAATGGAGAATAAAGGCAAATGAAACGAAATCGATTCAGGTAACGTTTACACTTCGGAGAGGATGTTGCCCTCCCGTGTCTATTAATAATGTTGAAATACCTCAAGCAAACGATGCAATGTATGTAGGCATTTAACACTGACTTGAAGAAACCATATATATACAAAAAGACTGGCCTTGGGGCTCAAACTAAGATCCTTGAATTGGCTTTTGAATGGCAAATCCAAATTACCCCTAGATAACGAATTGAAAATCTATAAATGTGTCTTAAATACCCACATGGAAATATGGAATCCAGTTATGGGGCACTGCAGCAAACTCCAACCTTGATATATTGCAACGCTTTCAATCCAAAGTACTGCGAACCATTACCGGTGCATCCAGATACTTCTCGAACAAACAATTGCATAGAGAATTGAAAACACCCTTCATTAAGGAAGAAGTCTAAAAATACTCCGCTAGATACATGAATCGTATTCAACAACATTCGAATCAGCTGGCGTCCAATCTGATGAACGAAACACCATTATTTACCAGACTAAGGAGGAGAACCACACAGGACCTGGCTACTCAGGACGAATAAAGCAGTAGGGACACTTAAGGAAGTGTTCCCGAATAAAAATAAAATTTTAGTATGTAAGTAGTATGTAGGCCAATCTAAATATTACTGAATGTCCAAGGACAGATTGTAATAAATACAGAATTAAAAAAAAAAAGAAAATTAACATGAGTCTAAAGCGTAACAACCGATAAAAATAAAGGAGCCATTTCAAGCGCAGTTCTTCATTGAATTACTGCTTATAAGGTTTTAATCGAATATAAAATTAAGAAACAAAGTAGAGCCATATCATGAAGGCATACAAAAGAAATGAATTCTCATTGGCATTATTCGATATTTTTGTTTCGTAGCACTTAATATCGAATAAAAGGCTTGAGCATTAATAAAATCCCTGGTTATTCCGTTAATTTTTCACATCTTACCCAGTATCATAACGCAATATAAATGATGAGAATTTGTATGGGTTACAGTGAAAAACATTTTTATGGGAGGCGTATTAATGGGCGTGACAACGTTGCCTATTTTTCATTCTCAAAAGTTAAATTGCCAAACGCATGATATATAGTAAATTTGATCGAATATAGTGCAACCGATTGGAAAATATGTAGGTAATAATACAGGGTGTCCGCTGCGATGGTATACTACTTTGTTTTGCCGTCATTTTGGTAAATATTAGTCCTGACAGTTCATATTTGGCAGTTGTGAAGTAGAGACGCGGCAAATTTATTATGGAAAAATAGTCGATAAACCAACGTGTTTTAATCGTTAAAACATTTCATCAAAATCAATCATCGATTACTCTGACGATGAGAAAGTTACGTGAAGTTTTTGGAAAAAACAACGTGTCAATAAGACGCGCTATTTATTGTGTAGTGAATGATTTCGAAGAAAGAGGGTCTGTAGCTGCTCGGCTGAAAACATTACTGCTGCTCAAGAAAGTGTTCAAAACAATCCATCAACCTCAATTCGACGTCGTGCTCAGGAGCTTGGTCTTCAAAGAACAACTTTGGCCACAATTTTGCGCAAGAAATTGCATTTATTTCCATTAAAGATTCAGTTAAGACAAGAGCCTCTTCCACAAGACCATTTACGCCGCCGTAGATATGCCAATTGGATGTTACAGCCCACCCAAGACAACCCCGATTTAGATGAAAAAATCATGAATGACGAGGCACATTTTGATTTGAATGGATATGTGAATAAACAGAATAGTCGATTCTGGGCAATGAAAAACCATCAAATTATTTATCAGTCACCTTTGCATCCATTAAAAGTGACAGTCTGGTGTGCAATTTGGTCAGGAGGAATAATTGGACTTTACTTCTATGAAACTGAAAACGGCGTAACGATAACTGTTAATGAGGATCGATATCGTGATATAATTGAAAACTTTTTAATGCCACAACTGCATGCTTTGTGCTTCATTAACATGTGGTATCAACAAGACGGTGCCACATCGCATACAGCCAGGATTACAATGGAATTACTGCGAGACCTCTTTCCACAACAAGTTTTTTCAAGAAATGGTGATGCTGATAGGCCTCCACGGTCGCCTGATTTTACTGCTCCAGACTTATTTTTGTGGGGATATCTGAAAAGCAAGGTTTATGCAAGCAAACCAAAAAACGCGAGAGCTACTCAAACAAAATATTCGTGATGAAATTAATAAAACACCGCGTGAAAATGTGTGTAATTGCGGACATTTATCAGATATTGTATTCCATATATAATTAAAAATTGTAAACAAACGAAGTGGTACACCTTCCCGACGAACACCCTGTATTACAATCATCTTCAATGACACAACTTTTCTATTCCAACTTCGTGGGGTATGCGATACAAATATTCCAAAAATATTCAAAATCGCTAAAAGAAATTTGTCGCTAAAACTTAGAGGTGTGTATTTCTCTGAAACGAAGGGCCCAATAGCCAAAATAGCATTATCTTCGCCATCCGTTAGCGACTTTAAATTGGTATCCGCACGTTTATAAAAGATCGTTAAATCTAAAAAACGCGAAAATACAGTATATCTTTATTAATGCGATCAAATCATAGAAATAAAGCCTCAAGTCATAAAATTGTGCTAATATTTAGTCACACTTAATATACAGGGTGGCGCAATAGAACGTGCATATTGCATCATCTTTTTTTGCGGGGTAGAAAAGGCGCGGGCGGGGGGGGCGCCTACATCGTTGGCGCCCCCCATTTTGCGTGCGCGCATTTTACGAGAGCTCTCGTTCATATAGGCTATACTAGGCGACTATATTGTGCTGAACATGGACTACGGCGAATTAGTGAAGCTCCGAGTGCTAATTTAATTAAAATATGGGTAAAGCGTTTTGAAGAGACCGGTTCAACATTTAAACCACAAGCAAATGGTCGCCCAAGAACATCCAGGGCCGAAGACAATGTTGAGAGAGTTATGGAGTCAGTACGAAGAAATCCACAAATGTCGACTCGCAAAAGATCGTCTGTCTTACAATTATCGCGACGAAGTTTGCAACGAATTTTAGCATTGGATCTTAAACTGCATCCATATAAGCTGCAATTAACACAAGAATTGAAAGAGTCTGACTTCATAGCAAGGCTCGCATTTGCTAATGAAATGTTTAATCGATTTTCCAACTTTGACAATATCCTTTTCTCTGACGAGGCTCATTTCCTTGCGAATGGGTTCGTACACCGTCAAAATTGTCGTTACTGGAACAGTGAAAATCCCAAAATCAAACACCAGAAACCATTGTATAGTCCTAAAGTGACAGTATGGGCAGCAACCTCTGGCGGAATTGGTCCTTTTTTCTTCGAAAATACGCGGGGACAAAACGTCACGGTTAATACGGAACGCTATGTTGAGATGTTGGACGGATTTTTGGCTCCAGAAATTGAAAGTTCAAGAATAGTGAATTCCAGAATTTGGTTCCAACAAGATGGAGATACCTGTCACACATCAAATGACTCCA
The DNA here is from genome assembly GCA_019455685.1 of Philornis downsi. Taxonomy (NCBI): domain Eukaryota; kingdom Metazoa; phylum Arthropoda; class Insecta; order Diptera; family Muscidae; genus Philornis; species Philornis downsi. Next base: position 408,638 of record JAHXMU010000525.1, on the reverse strand, counting down.
TGACGGTGGAGAAGCAGATGTTCCCTGGCAGACTGATTTCGAAAAGAGGTGATATCCCATGGCGCCCACGTAGTCCAACCTTGACGTCTCTTGACTTTTTTTTTGTGGGAATACCTCAAACACAAAGTCTATAGTAATAATCCAAGAAACATCGTTCAGCTCAAGGAGAATATCCGTGGTGAAATGGCAGCCATTACAACAGTATTACTAAAGAAAGTTTTAAATAATTTTCGTTTGCGGTTAGAGGAGTGCCGTCGTAGAGAGGGGTCACCATTTAGATGATGTTATTATTAAAAAATAAACTGTATTTATTACTCTACAATGCCTTAGATTTATTTTAACCATACCTTTTGTATTTATTTTTTAATCTATTTTTTAAATGTGCACGTTCTACTGTGCCACCCTGTATATCCTTTTTTTATTTCGGCGACTTTTCAACAATATTGTGGTGCAACTTTGACATAACAATATGGCATTAACATTATTAGGAAGTGCAAAATTACATTATTTTGGCGATTGGTTGTTTGCGTTTCAGGGTTGCAGTTAGGTATGTGTTTTAGAGGTTTATTGTTGCTGCAATTTTAAGTTATGCTACAAACATTGTCAATTGTATGATATAAATATTCTGATATTGCATGAGGAGTCCGGCCACCAAACTTACGAGTGTTTTAAAAATTTCAAATTTCTTCTACAATTCTTTGCACTTTTTACACGAATTCCAATCACTGTACGAGGGTGGATATTTAGGGGTAATAATGAGTGTATTACCATTTTTTTTTTTTTTTGTAGACGATTGTCAGGCTAATTTTTATGAGACCAACTAAAAACCAATGAATCTAACTAAATCCGAAATTTGTAGTATGCAAATAGTTCATCAAAAATGGATTTCAAATAAAACTTTCCGCAGTAAAAACTTTTTCCCATTAAAAAAATTAACTTTTAGCAACAAATTGAAATACAAAAACACACCACCAATACAAACTATTCACGTTACATGACACGTTGTCGGTTTTAAAACTTAATTGAAAATTCTGTGTAAAAGTTCTCCAACAAATAACTGGAAAAAAACTCTACCCAAAATTCATTCATAACCCCTCAATGAAACCAGGCAACGGTAATATGAAAAATATGGAAATCCTCTTCCTATGAGGACAGAATAAACAAAAGGAAAAAAAACAAAAAACTATCAACCCTTTTGCTCGAATATTAACACATGTTTAAACACTGCAATCCCAACCGAGACACCACTTTGAATGGTTGGCTTTCGGTACGCAAATATGAGAGGAAGACTTGCCCACTCACACAGGAATAAAAACGTTAAAATTGGGATTCAAATAATCTGCATTTTTTCCGCAAAAGCGTAGTGGAAAAAAGCCTAAAGCACAATATATTCGCTTCTGTAATAAACGATTTTATGATTATGAGGAAGCACACGAAAAAAGTGACTGGCAGTGGGAAAAAGCTAAAGTGTGTGTTTCAACATTGCGGGTAACGCAAGTGGGTCCATGTGTTACTGTATCTATTTTTGATACAATATAATTGCCGTATTTTGGAGGGGTTGTGTTTTTTTGCTATTAAGGAACTGCGCAGAATTTAACTTATTTACGCAAAAAAATGCTTTTTATTTACAATATGCTAAAAGAGATATTAAGGTTTAACTTTATATCGCAACGAAGTGAGAATTTAATTTAAAATGATATGAAGTATTTAGTCAATATTTTGCCGTAGATGAGGTAGATGAGCACTTATGATTGCAGTGTCAACAACAGTAAAAAGCAAAAACCGTCAAACCACTTTTTTTGTGGGCCGGAGAAGTATGCCAGTTTTGGGTATTTATGAAGAAAAATCAAATCCGGTTTAACGGATTTAATCGGGATTTTCGCTTAAGTTAAACAAATTATGAAAAAGTACATAAATGTCTAAATAATGACTGAATTTACAATTCAGGAGCAGGGCTGTCAATTTCATCGATTTGTCGCAATTTTGACGATTTTGTCACTCGATTTTGACAAAGATTGACTGCAAAGATTGACGATTTTGTCCCTAATGCTAGTGCAAATGTCGATTTTGAAGCTTAATAATTTGTTTTTTTTTTTTTTTGCAACCTTTTCATAAGATTGCTTCAATTGCGTTGGGGCTGGATTCCAAAGTCAATCAGAACATCTGTATTCCCTAGAAAAGCGACACTCTTGAAAATAGGCTAACCAAACTTTACTCTATTTCTTCAACCTGTAGTCACTCTCGTCTTGCATCTGTACGTACATTGGACTACAAATTTGCCAGTGTAAATATAGAAATTATTTTAAATTTATGAATTTAAATTAAAAAATTAGAGTTAATCTGGTGGATGTAGAGCAGTGTACCGCTTATTTCGATATGGTTCGAAAAATAACAAGACTAAAATGTAGAAAAATTTTGTATACTCAAATCGTGTTTAAGACATTACTTTAAACACTCGTCGCATATAAATTGCTTTTCCAAATCTGCTAAGACTTTGCTGTAAAATTTTAATACAGTTAACAAATCTTAAGACTCTTTGTGGCCCAATTTCTGTATGTAAGAATTTTTTTTCCATAATACCTATAGATTACTCTTCCATGTAGTTTAGGAATCATAATTTGCAAAAAGCTTAAGGCTATTTTTGAGTCAATCTGTATAATCTCGTAAAAAATTTTGAATGAGACTATGGCTTCTGTCCAGTTTACGCAAAATTTCTCTTCCACTGCATCCTTCGTCCTTGTAAGCACTAATTTTACCTTTTTCGTGTTCTGTCAAACTTTTTCTCCGCGTCATTTCTTTTTTGCTACTGAATTTTACTACTTCTTTACAAAAATAACAATGATCTCATCGCTTGCACCTTTAAAAACTCACTACTTGAACTTGGCATTATAATTGTGAAACACGCTAAAAACAAAATTAATTATCGCCAAAAAAAACTGCCGTTATCTGCACATATCCCAAAGTTTGTGTGCATGGTGGCTTCGTCCAAACAAGTATTTTGATGGATCATCATTATAAATAAACCAAATTTAAGGGTGGCCTTATAAATACGAAACACACCTTTTATCGGGTTGTTCGGATAATTAGTTTGATTTTTAAAAGAAATTTATTCACAAATTTACTCGTATATACAAGAACACAATTATTTTTAATCTATTATATAATCTGCCTCTCTTTTACTAACTTCTTCCCACCTCTCTGGAAGGGAAGAATTCGGTCGTTCGGTCATTCGACAAATTCAAAAATCGGTCGCGTTGTGCGGCTCGTGGTATTATCTAGTGGAAACCATATATCATCTACTTCATAGTCTTTAATTGTAGGCTAAAAAAAGTCGGTTATCATACGGCCATAGCGTTCTGAATTAAAATTCGAATTATCTGCCGCATTTTCATTAACAGAAGCGATATTTCTGGCAGTGCGTCACAGGTCTGACCACAACTGTAACGCTTCCAGCCTTTTCTAATTTCTTTATAATCTTGCCACTTCCTTGAATACTACGACGACCATAATCACCCCGTAATGCACAAAAGATGCTAACGTTTGAATCGCCACTTTTGTACTAAATTTTAACTATTTCTATACATTCTTCGGCTGCTACACCGTCCATATTCGCTAATCGTAAACTTTTCACTAAATATATAACACTTCAGATGACAGATATATAACAGCTGACAGCCTTGCCAGACCGGCGGTTTTCAAACCGCTAAATGGATAACCCATGTCTACGAACAAACTAAAGATTTTCGAATTAACAAAGTGTAACTTTTCAAACTAAAGGCTAACCCAAAAAAAAAAAATATTCCCTTACATCTCATGGATGAAACATGAGAGAGCTTCTCTCCTTCAGTGATTACTAATTACAAATAGGTAGTGATTCCAAAAGTGGTTGTAATTATCAATATTTCAATTTTACTTTGTAAAATTTTCTTCAAATTTGACTTCTACACTCTACACTCTAATTATATACTCGAGATTATCCCCTGACGATTTACAATAACGATTCTTGTCGATTTTTAGAAAATTTATACAATTTTCTAATGTTTAGAGTTGGCAGCTGCGCTCAGAAGAATAATCGAAAATTGATTCTTAATGCTATCGTTATAATAAATTCGAATACCGTAAACTAATGCAAAATTGCTTCATTTTTCGTATATACAAAAAAAAAAAAAAAAAAAAAAAAAACACTCATTAAGAGACACTTTTTCTTAGTATAGAATTTATCACAGATACAAAATTCATGGTATTTTTGCTCAGCATTGTCTAACATTTCATCATTAAAAAATTTTTTGCGATTGACGCCCGTGACCGCGACGTCCTTTGATTTGGACGAGATGAAGTTACTTGCCACACACATCTTGAAATCATGGCATAATTGCGAGAAAAATTCGGATAATACTTACATTCGTGATTAGGAATTCAACTTGTGCTGAAGTGTTGAATCCGAAGATATTTTCAAAGCGAAAACATTTGTAAGTTCTTGTTGGAGTCATCATGAACAAGTAAGACACGTTTCGAACTTCATGTAATTCCATTTTCATAATCCTTTAGTGGGGAATTGATGCTACCAATGCTACTAGTCCAATACTTGCGAAGAGAATAACGACTAAGAACTTTCAGGCGTCCATTATTGTAATTCATCATTATGCTTACTATGAGATCGGGGGATTGAGTTTTTTCTCACATTTCATATCACTTTGTAATCATTTGCAAAAACAGTTTGAAATTAATGAATATGATACGGGGAAAAAGTAGTTTCAGAAGCAAGCATTTCAAATCAAAGTTTGAACATGTGTGTTTCATGACATTCTATATCGATTGGGTAATGTCCGTCTGTCTAAAAGGTTGAGTGGTAGACACCATAACTGAAACATTTTAAAACTTGTCAGAGCTTAATATTTTGTCAGGTCGTAATAGTGTCAGTTCGTACATTGACCCATTTCTGCTAATATCTTCCACATAAATCTTCAACTAATAGTTTATTAACTAAGGCAACCTAAGTCAGAGTTTGCTGCACCGGCATCTGAGAATGAAACTGGACCGCTTTGTTACACCTCCACACAAATTAACCAATACATATAGCAAAAATAAATGATTTTCCTATAATTTCTAAGCGAAAGAAAGTGTATTATAAGTAAATTGTAATAATGGAATTCTGTAAGTTATAATTCTCCTTCTTTCTTCTCTGTGCATTAAATCACAACTTTTTTTTTTTTTTGATAACAATTTATCGTTTTTCTTTGCCCTTCCTAGCGTTCTAAGCTATTTTATAGCATTGTAAAAGAATGTGGGCAGAATGTTTGTATATAACGGGTTATCTATTTTTCGTTTTCAAAATTAAAATTAAATAAACAAAACATAAAACTATTATTTCGATGAAATGGTTTTCGCATTCTTTCTAGTACCTCCCATACAAACGATCGAATTAACACATCTATCTATAGATTCATAAGCTAGGTTAAGTCAGTGTGTCAGCCTAAATAGACAGACTCACCCATGACCGTATAGTCCACGGAAACTAGAGATATGGATGTCTCTAGTTTCCCCCGTTGAACCATCTTGAGACCCTCAAGAAGCTCTTAAATCGGACAATATCTACATCGTCCAGATCTCCCAGGTCCCTAAAGAAATAACAGCCCAGTGTTGATACCCGCCAGTTTGTCAGAGCGGGGCATTTGCAGAGGAGGTGTTCTATATATTCCTCTTCATATCCATAGCTCCTGCAGAAGTCACTAGTCGCAACCTTAAGTCTCACTGTATGCCTTCCAATCAGACAGTGTCGCGTCATGACGGATACATGCAATGAAACCTCGGGTCTTGATAGCGACAGCAGTGTGCGTAAACGCTTCAGATATAGGTGAGACCACATCTGTTTGGATTGATTACAGTCTCGGACAGACGCCCACCTACCATTTGCTGCTAAGTATGCCCTATCTCGCAGTATGAGCTTGCAAGTGACTGGAGGCATGCGCACAGACTTCAACTCGTTTAGAGTCTGTAACGCTGTTCCTAGTATTGCCAGCTCGTCTACTCTGCAGTTCCCTGGTATGTCCCTGTGGCCAGGCACCCACAAAAGGTACAACATTCACCTGTTGAGCCATCTCGGTGAAATATCCAGAGATTTAATGACAGCTTGACTATCAGAGAATATGTAATCCCCACCGTTGCACACTATGGTAATGCACTAATCTGGCCAGAAAAATTAAAAAAAAAAAAATGTCTGGCAACATTCCTTCTGATCGTTTAATGAGCGTCTCAATACAATAGGTAACTGTAACTCAGTTTTTGTTTGTTCGTTTTTAGCTCTGATTAGGAAAAATTGAGATTTCAAGTCAGCTGTTCTCAACAGGTATGACTTTGTCGTATGATTAACAAGTCTACGGTGATGTTATTGTCATAACTTTTTTTATTGTTATTAAGCTTTATTTCAAGATAATTTATAATTTTCGTTTAAATATTTCCATTGTAAGTATTAAAAAAAAACGTATTTTTGTGAGAAGTTCAGAAAGTGCAAAAAATAAAATATTTCCTTTTTTTCAAGTAGAGTTAAAGCTATTTATTTCGGATAGTTCCGGTGTAAATCTGTATTTTTTGGTTAATCTTTCAAGTATTCGCTTTAAGGTAAATCAAAAACATCTTGCGCATTTTTGCGACTGCCATACATTTTTTTCACTTTTCAGTATGACTCTTTCGAGAAAGGACATTTATGAAGAATGAATAAAAACTACCAAAATACATCGCCTTATTGACATTAATAATGGTTAGATATGGTCTTCAAGATATACCAGAAGACGTGAAAAGAAATCTTAGGGCAAACATAAATATCATTTGTTTTAAGCTAGCCGAAAAACGGATAAAAAGTGGAAGACATCGTGACCGTTTCTTAACATCAAACATCAATTTGGCTTGATGAACCGTATATATTGCCTAAAAGTGTACAACCGAAAAGTTGTGAAAAAGCTGGCAGAAAACCGAAAAGCTTTGATGACTGTAGTGAAAAATCGAAAACAAGAAAGATCCAAAACCTTTTAGATTCAACTGACCATTGAGAAATTATTAAAGCTAGTGAGCAAGTGTTTCGCAAAATGGGAAAGCGAGATTCAACCAGTCTTGTGAAAGATCTATCGGAAGCTTCATCCAGTAAAGGTACGGAAGTGAAAAAGATATGCAAGAGATTTAGCTCTGAGACTTTAGGGAGCCTTTCTCCCGCTGATGATGCTAATTTGTCGAAACATCAATACGATGTATTCGGATAAAACTCAACACAAAATGCAAAAATCTTCTGCCCTCCTAAACTAATGTTCAAAAAGCTAAGAAAAAATGTTATCCAGCTGAAACAGAAATCACTGAAATGCATGCAAAAAGTCCACTCCAGTCATTAGTGAATCATACCATTGAAAGGCTTTGTTTGGCTCAAGAAGAAGTTTTACTCGGTATTGATGAACTGAAAGCTAATGAAAATCGTCTTAATATTTTGATAAACTGGGGATGCGAAGGGGCTCAGCAAAAGCAGTATAAACAGAAGTTTTCCTCGGAGGAGGGTCACACAGATGAAAGTTTATTTAGTATCTCAATGAATTTAACATTTTTTTTTTTCAATTTTTTTTTTGTTCATTTTTCAAATTTTTTTTTTCAAATTTTTTCTTTTTTTTTCTTTTCAATTTCAAAAATTTTCAAATGAATTTTAGTTCTACACAAAGGAAAACAATTGTATGGCAAAATCCTGCACCTTCACCTACAAGATACTGTCATCCAATCAAGTTTGTTTTTGCCAAAGAGTTCACTGAGTTAATTTCTCAAGAAGTTAGTTTAATACAGCAAGAAATTAAAGATTTGTTTCCAACTCTTATCACAAATGGTGAACAAAGTTTTCTTGTTGAGTCTACTTTTATGCTTACTATGATAGACGGTAAAATTTGTACTGCATTCTCATCTGTAACTTCTTTTTCTCAAGCATGTTTCATATGTGGAGCGAAACCGAGTGAACTAAATAAACCTTCTGTGATCTTAAGCAAAACTGTCGATGAACGTCGATGAACCTTTGGAATGTCTCCGCTACATTCATGGATCCGTTTTATGGAGTGTGTATTACACATAGCATATAAGCTTCCTACAATGAACTGGCAAGCTCGAGGACCGGAAAATAAAGCAAAACTGGCCGAAGAAAAAAAAAATATTCACCAGAGAATTCGAAATGAGATGGGGTTGCTTGTAGACATGCCAACACAACAAGGAGATAACACGAATGACGGTAATTCTGCTAGGCGGTTCTTTAGAGCAGCAGAAAAGAGTTCAGAAATCTTTGGTGTCAATAAAGAACGGTTTCATATTATTTTGGAAACTTTAGGTAGTGGTTACCCTATTGATGATGATGCTTTTGAAAGTTTTATTATTGTCACACGAAATTCATACTTAAAGTTAACAGGGATCTGGCAACTGTCTGCCAGAGCTATGACAGGTTTTTGTCTTCTCTAGTTAAATTCCGAATTGTTCTTTACGCAAATCGATTATATTATGCTTTGTTTTTAAGTTTTGTAAAGCGTAAAAAGAAATTTCACTCCAATGCGTTCAGCTGAGCCTACAGAATTTTCCTTATTAATCTCATGTGCTTGAAAGCCCACAACGAAGTTCAGTAAACTGTGGTTTTATAAGAGAAATAAATAAAATATGATCTTTTTTTTGTTAAGGCAACCGTCTTTTTTTTTTTTTTTTTTTTTTGTTAAATAATATATATTATTAGTATTTATTAGCTGTCGAACACTGGACGGTTATGCAACTTTTAAAAAAAATATAAAATAAATCGATTAACATCAGTTAATTAATTGTAGCAGCGTTATCATAAAAGTAACAAGGCGGTACACCATCTTCTTGATTTGCGCTCATTTAGTTAATTTAGTTACCATAACATTTTAATAGTATCCAAATTGATTGATTATGGTTTATGATTCACAAATGTTACAAACTTTGTCATCATTAAAATTGTAAATGAAAATAATTGCATAATTTCCTATTAAAAACGGCGCGCATAAATTCACAGCAATTTGTATTAAATTTGAAAAATTAACAAGACTAAATGGTGGCTCTCAATCAATGATAATATATGTATGTTCAATGCAAATTTCTTTTGAAGTTCCATTGGGAATTTTATAAGATTGTGGTGGTTTATGCTAATCGCCGCCTTCGACTTAAAACGTAACACAATTTGGTAAGCTGTTTTGCCTCAAGATCGATCGAAAATTGATTAACCGCATTTACGGAGTTTCCGTATTAATTTACATTGCAAGTGGGAGGGAGGGCCACATCCTTACCAATTCATTAATTACCAATTTTATATGAATCGATTGCAATTTTCGAATATGTTTAAAAACAACCTATTATAAAGACGCCATATGTTTATATATTTGTATAATAATTTATGCTGAACAATCCGAACCATCACCTGGTAGACAAAAGAAGTTGTTTTTTTTTTTTTTGTTCGACAGAATACAATTTATGGCTCAAAATGCGATACGGTTGGCGGGTGTTGAACGTTTACAATGTGTTCCGACATTGTCTTTGGAGAGTTTAGGAATTCTCATAAATGCTTGCAACTCGAAATATTCATCACGAAATCATGTAACCTGTCACACACCACCATATTATGTGTCACATTTTGAAGAAATTTCAATTTATCATAGCAAAACTTATACGACATTTTCGTATGGCCAAATACTTTTTATAGGCAAAGGCAAAGGTAGAGGTGATGAAGGCAGAAATTGCCTTAAAAGAAACGAAAGATTTTAAAATTCTTTAAACATTGCCAATACGTAGTCGAAACGTGGGGGCGTGTGTGTGTGTACGCCTGCCAGACGTTTAGTCAATTGAAAATAGTGGGTCTCTTTTTTTTCTTGGTCCGTTCCTCTTGAGTTTTTGCCACTTGTTTAAAGTTGGAAGCATACGTATTCAGTGTCCAAATTGTTTTACGTTACTATTAATGAATGTCAAGATTAGCGTTTTAAACGTTTGCCTCACTTGTTATCGTTGCATTCTTTCTGTAGGACAGTTGTCAGAAGAAGCTCAAGAAGCAAGAAATAAGGATACGAGGAAATTTAGAGAGCTGTTTACGAGAAAAACATCGAGAATAGACACAAACACAGATCTTTCAAATTTGAACTAATTTTTTGTTTAATACACAAGTGAGAAGCGAACCCTACGCAATTTATTTATTTTGTCCAGTTAGATTTGTGTTCTACCACACTGTGCGTTGTGAGTTTCGGCCACATAAAGTGATCAGTGATCCGGTAGCCTTCTTGCTATACATAGTCTTAGGTCTTCGGAATAGACGGCGAAACCTACCTGATTTTGAGCGGTCAGTGTAGAAGTCTGCATACAATTTTGTACCAGGAATTTTATATTTCCACGTATCTCTATCTGGTACAAGTATATGGTACTTCTTGTCGAACAGTGGTTTAGCCAAAGTATAGTCAATAGTGCCTGTTATGTCAGGCAGGATGTTAAGGATCACACTGTGACCATAAACACTGTTTGACCACTGTGGCAGCTCTCCTAGTCTTATTGCCACAGCTGCGGCAGTCTGCATACTAATTATGCCAAGGGGTAGTAAATGCAAATTATATTTAGTGCATCGGATGGGGTGGTGCAGAGCGCACCAGTGATGCACAGATTAGCCATCCTTTGGACCTTGTCCACTATCTTACAGTATGCAAACTTATCAAGAGCCTTCCACCATGTATTCATATATTCATGTGTTTCAGGCAACTACACTGAATTCAACCAAATTTGACTTACATGTCAGGTATTTAATAAACATAATTCTGAAAATAAAAGTAGAGAGCACTGTCATTTCCAGTTATTGACCTCTCATATATATAGGGACAGGATTTTCAAAATGTAATACTTTCCACATAATCCTTAACCGTAGTAGCTTAAATTTTAACCTATTGCTCAGCTTTATGATGACTAAAGTACCTAATTTAACTTATGTATTCAAAGATTTATGTCTGAAAAAGTGGGGATCCAGGGAATTTTGGGTTGCCTGGAGCGAAAGGTGGCTTTTGGTTTACAATTGTGTGAGCCGGAAATATTCCAAGGAAGCTTGTAATATTTCTCACAAATTGTTCACCGAGGAAGGAAAAAATAAAGAGTAAAAAACACAAGGAATTACAATTTGGATGGACAATTTCTACTTCTTTATTTGGAATTGAACAATTTGTGCGGAAGCTTACCAATGTGAACTGGATAGTTTGAACTCACAGTAACAAGTAAGTTTTGGCTTGCAATTTTGGGAATGACAAAGCGACTAAGAGAGCATATAAGACAGATTGTAGCCATCTTTAGAACATTCTGAAACACACACCAATCAAGCTATTAAAGCTTGAGTTGGTGTGTGATTTACGCGCTCAAGCCGTGGATGTTTGGCGGATGCCAAGCTAAAATGAATATGAAATACACATATTTTGGCATCAACAATGTCTCTTGTTATTTTTGTTCAGTTCTTTAATGAATTTAGTTCTCCTTTGGTTGGCTAATTTGCCAAAAACCCTCTAAAATTTCCTATATTTTTTAAGCGGCAAGCAGTCCATTTAGTTATAATTTTACTTTTATTATTTTGTTTTCGTTTAGAGCATTCGTTAATAGGAATCCAGTGATTTACCACGCCCTTTCTTAGCTCAAAAGTTTTTGTGTGAAAGTATTTTTTTATTTATTTGTGTTCACTTACTAAAATAAACAATAGTTCTTATGTTCTTTAACTTATACAACGCCCCATATTGGGGACTCTGGTACAATTTTATTTTATTATACTTAAGTATTAATTTTTTCTTATTATAATTAGTAGTCCATGCAAGGATTTACGATATATCTGTGATCACAACCCATAACAGCCTAACTCGAGTTAAGACACAATTGAGTTATTAGCACCATCGTATTCAGCGTATCTAAATTTATTTGCTCTAAATTTTTCATGTTTGTATCTCTTTTAGGAAGGCAATTAATCCTAAAAAACCTAATAGCTTAAGTTATTTTTCTAAATGAATGTTTTGGCATAACTGCCTAAGTCAATTTAGGATTACAACAAATATAAACATTATTTTTTCATCATTGCCTAAATCAACTTAAGTCGTTAATCCAAAAAAATAAGGAAACAATTTTATTTTCCTAACTTGAGTTAAGCTCTTATTCCGAATTGCAATTTCGTTTTTTGATAAACATAAATTGAGTTAAGGTTTTTCTCTAAACTTAAAGTTTTTTGTTTAATCTGGAATAAGAGCCTAACTCAACTTGAACTTTTTGACTTTCTTTCGTTCAACAATTCATAAGAGCCTAAGTGTCTTTTTCGATAATATCTTTTGACTGCGAGAATAAACAACTATTTTTTGTTAACAACTAAGTAAAGAAATTCGTTTCCTTGGAATCTGTAGCAAAGTTTTCCAAAAAAAACACCTTCTCCTGATTTTCAGTGAAGATTCAAAACTTTAAACTCCTGTACTGAAAATATTGAAAAACAGACTTAGGCTGTTATGGGTTGTGACCACAGATATGTAATGTAATGAAAAATTAAACAGGAGAAAAACACCTCTTTTTATATCAGAAATGGAGGTAAAACAGAGAGTCAAGTTGTAAAAGGAAAAATTCATAAAAAAATGCGTATTTATATTAAGTGATCCACCAGTATTTACTGGTGTCTAATCTGGAGATAATGTTAGATATGTGAGATATGCAAGTATTAAATCGTATGCCTGTTTCACTAGCTGCTTTGATGTTTATTGCCTTTGGTGTAGCCCTCCGATAATGATGGTAGAAAATTGGAACACCATCATCATTCCGTTTCATCAGCATTTAGTTCCAGCAAGACGGAGCAACTGCATACTTAGCCAGACCGGCTATAGCCGAGCTAAAACGAAAATTCCCAAACAAATTAATACCCAGAAAATTCACATTTCTCATCAGACTTGAACCTTTTTTATGGAGTTATGTCAAGCAAGAGAAGACTGAATTGAAGCAGTCCATTCAGGCGATCCTGACATCAACCTTTCAGGTCGCAGTGAATGATTTCCTGCTCAGGTGTCGCATATCATCTTCAAATCCAATTAGTTATACAGGGTTATCCATTTTTCGGTTTCAAAAGTAAAGTTAGATAAAACACGCATGAAACTATGATTTCGACGAAACTTGCATTTCATTACAATGCTTATAGCTCGCCTTTATGTACGAAATACAATGTCACTTGAATGACTGCCTCTGGATTGTTTGCAGCAATGGACCTTCTTGATGTAATTTTCGACTACTTTTTCGCACATTTCGTTAGTTTTCAAATACTCCAACGTTTGGTTATTGGTACCGTTCACAATCTTCAATTGCAGGCAAAAAAAGTCAGTTATCATACGGTCCTAGCACTCAGGATTAAAGATAACGGTTCCTCCAGCGTCATTTCCGAAAAAAATACGACCCAATGACATCTCCAGACCATAATTTGCAACCAACAATCACTTTTTCTGGATGCAATGGCTTTTCCACAAACATTTTTGCTTGAGGATTGAAAGTCTGTTGCTGTAGCAAGCAATCAGAATATTTGCGGTGTTGTGGAAGGTCAGCCGGTTTTAATTGTTGGGTGAGTTGGCTCTGTATGGAAAATGGCGCAAATCCAAATGCAAAGTACGCCATAGTGAACGGTAAGATCGGCCAGGTCCAATTGCTGAGAGCGCCGTGGAACGACTATCTATATGTACATAGTCCTGCCATATGTTCTGTTACACAATTTCCAGCGCTTATCGTTCAAAACTTATTGCGGGAATAGAACCGTTAACTTTTTTTCAAAACACATGCGCTGATTAGTGAAGAATACTTGTCAGTTTGGTTTCAGTTTGCTATCTATTAACATGGAATGGAGCGTTAAAGAGAATCGAGTCGGCGTAATAGCGTTGCATAAGTGCGGAAAGAGTGTTGGCCAAATTTTGGAGTTGCTAAAACCACTCGGAATATCAAGAATGTTCATTTATCGTGCTATTGCTCGCTTCGGCGAATTGTCTGGAGTAGAAGACAGGCCCGCGCGTTGTTCGTACGAGTGCGGTAGTAAAGGCAGTGCGTGAAAGAATTCGAAGAAATCCCCTTAGAAAGCAGAAAATCATGTCCAAGGAATTGGATATATCAACCAGATCCGTGTCTAGGCTGATTCGTGATGATCTGCATATGAAAGCCTATCGTCGGTCCACGGGGCATCTTCTAACTCCTCAGCTAAAAAAAATTAGGCTGGAAAGATGCAAGCGACTTTTGCAGTGGCACGCGGACAATGGCCATGAAAACATTCTGTTTACGGATGAGAAAATTTTTACCGTGGAAGAAGTTTTCAATAAACAAAATGACAAGATTTATGCCACTTCATCTAAGGAAGCGAAAAAAGTTGTTCCAAGGGTTCAACGTGACAATCATCCCTCTTCCGTAATGGTTTGGTGGGGGGTCTCCCACCATGGTGTTGCATCCCTCCATTTCTGTGAAAAGGGCGTAAAAACTGGTGCAAAGGCTTACCAAAAAGATGTGTTAGAGGGTGTTGTGTAGGGTTTGACCAATACCCTTTTCAATGAACGTAGATGGATCTTCCAACAGGACTCCTGCTAATGCGCACAAAGCTAAAACCACGCAAGAGTGGCTCAGAGTCAATATTCCTGGCTTTATAGCAGCAGAAGATTGGCCATCAGGAAGTCCAGATCTCAATCCACTGGATTATGCTTTGTGGTCAGAATTGGAGAATATGGCTTGCAAGACTCCCCACAGAAATTTGGAAAGCCTTAAAACAGCATTAACCAGAGCAGCGTCCTCGATCTCCATGGAAATCGTACGTGCGGCTATCCAATGGCCACACCGTTTGAAAGCTTGTGTTAAAGCAAAAGGCGGTCATTTCGAGTGAATACAATTTTTTTTAATAACCAATATTGTCTTCTAATAAATGAAATAATTTTGAATACAATATGAATATTGTTTTTTTTTTTATCGCGTTTTATATTTGTAACAGAACATATAGCAGGACTAGGTAGATGTAAGAAAGTTCCTGGTGGTACAAATCCCTTTTGAATTGTATTCTCTATATAGCCCGTATTTGTATAATTGGGCGCACTAATTAGATTGTTTTCCTCATATTGTATGGTATGGTTGCGAATGAGTTTTATAATAAAATTATCTATTCTGCTTATATCAGCATTATTACACAATATTACGTTTGATGTGTACTTTAAATAATCGCTTTGTCGATGTACAAGATGCTTTTGGTTCAAGATGATTTTTAGTTTCAAGTGTCTTCAATAAATAAAGGATTTATTGGTCAAAAATGCCCTTTTGTTTTTTGTCTAAAATACGATTGATATGGTCATTGAAATACAAAATTTATCTAAATAAATAATAAAATATTAAACAATAATAAAATTGAAATACAAAATTTATCCAAATAAATAATAAAATATAAAACAATAATAAAATTTAAATACAAAATTAATCTAAATAAATTCCGAGATACTTTACGGTGTCCACTACTTTAATTAATTCATTCGTTGTCTTGGATTTTATCATAAAAGATTTCCGTTCTTTTCTGATGTTGCTGTTGCATTTATTTACAGGAGGACGAAATAAAATGGACTCACTCTTCTCAGTGTTAATTTTCATGTGCCAGTCGTTGGCATACTTCTCCACGGTATCGAATGATAACTGCAGGGAATCAATGATTTTTGCAACCTTGCCACTTGGGCTATATAATATTATATTTATTTATTTATCAATTTTGACTCAACCTAGCACAACAAGAATAAATCTTTTATATTACAGTGCTAGTGGCATAAGTTAAAATATCACGATGTATCTAATTTAAGCAAACAAAACATATATTTATTTATTTATACACATAATACACTATTACTGAATTATGTTTTTAGTTATATTTATTTATTCATTTAATTTTATTGTAATTAAACTTAATCTTTATAAAGTGTAGCTAGTTTCCGTTTAAATTTTAATGCGTTGCTCAATATTTGAAGCTGAGAAGGGAGAGCGTTCCAAAGACGAACAGTACATATAAAGAATTGCCTTTCTGAGGTACAGGTTCTATAAATCTGTGGTATAATTTTTCTTTTACCTCTATTGGACATGGCAAAACGTATTCTTTGCAAAAGATATGTTGGCTCACTTGAGACTATAATCCTCAATAAATTTTCGAAGTTCATATTAAATATTTGGTAAGAATAAGCAGAGATTCTATCACTCCGTATTTTATTGAAGATATACCTTGCTATGTTATTATAAGCAACTTTGAGTTTGCGCGAATCCGTAATATCACAGTTAAAATAGATTTCACATCCATACAGAAGGGATGGAATTAAATAGCTTTTCGCTAGAAGCATGCGTACATCAAACGGTGTTGAATGTCTGACAGCCCATAGATTTCTTAACATGCACTATACCTTACCAACGACACTATTTATATCATTTGACCAAGTCAATTTGTCGTTGAGAATTACTTCCAAGTTGGATGAGGACTTAACAAACTTAATTGGCGTGCTGTTAAGTTGCAATGGGAATAGTTCACTTTCTATAATTTTCTTGTTTGAAATAATCATATATTTAGTTTTGGAAGGATTTAGACTTAGTTCATTTTGATATGCCCATTCGTATACTTTTTCCAAGTCTTCGTTTATTTTTTGAGCACAGCTAGAAATATTTCTTCGTTCTGTACTGCAGTAAAGTTGCACATCATCGGCATACATTTGTATTTTACAATGATTTAATTTATTTGGTAAATCATTTATATATACAGGGTGGGCCATATGAGTGTTGGCGATTTAATTCCTCAATTCCTGGAAATTTAGTCGCCATGGAGCCGTACACGGGAGTGCGGCGTGCATTTTGTGTCCGAGCGTATTACGAAAACAATAAATCAGTGATTACTGCACGACGTTTGTATCGGCATGAACACGGTTTACACGATTTAAGTGAAGTTCCAAGCGCCAATGTGATACGAAAATGGATCAGAATGTTCGAAACAACCGGCTCAACAGTACCAATTGCGGTTCGTGGTCGCCCAGTTTCTGCAAGATCAGCCGACATTGTGGAGCGTGTTCGTGTTTCAGTTCAGCGAAATCCGCAACACGTAAGAGAAGTGAGTCTTTGGACGTCAAAAGAACTACTTTACGACGAATTTTGAAACGTGATTTCCATTTGAAAGCTTATAAGATTCAGATAGTCCAAGAATTAAAACCCGATGATGCCAATAACCGACTTAACTTTGTCAATTTGATGCTAGAGTGGTTCGACAATTTCAACAACGTGATTTTTAGTGATGAGGCCAATTTTCACCTTAATGGCCATGTGAACAAGCAAAATTGTCGGTTCTGCTCCGAGACTAATCCCCGACGCTTGCATGAACGTCCACTTCACAGCCCTAAGCTTGTCGTGTGGGCTGGGATAACGTCAACCGGTATTATTGGACTATACTTTTTTGAGGACGAAAGAGGGCATGCGATGACGGTTAGAGCGAACAATTATTGCAACATGCTAGCAGACTTTTTGGTGCCAGCTTTGCAAGAACTTCAAGGCAATACCTCGAGGATGTGGTTTCAACAGGATGGGGCCACATGTCATACGGCTAGGGTATCCATAGAGCTGCTGAAAAATATTTTTCCTGGAAAACTCATTTCGAAAAGGGGAGATATTGAATGGTCCCCACGTAGCCCCGATCTCTCTCCGTGCGATTATTTTCTATGGGGCTACCTCAAATTGGTAGTCTACGAGAATAATCCGACCAATTTAGAGCAGTTGAAGAGGAACATTATTCAGGAAAATAACAAAATACCGAGAACAACTTTTCAACGAGTTTTGCAAAATTTGCGACTTCGGTGGCAAGAGTGTCAAGCAGCCGAGGGAAGCCATTTGGACAACATTATTTTTAAGTCTTAAAAATTCCCATGCTTCTAATTTTATTAAAATACAAATATATTTTTTTTATGTTTCGTAGTTTTTTTTTTAATTGAATATTTAAACCACCAACACCCTTATTGCCCACCCTGTATATACAGAATAGAAGTGGTCCCAATATGGATCCTTGTGGCACACCTTTATGAATGCTTAACTCGTTGGAGAAGATGTTGTTATAAAAACGCATTGCGATCTATTGCTAATACAGGAACAAATGAGTTTACAGGTTGTACTAATAAAGTGAAACTGCTGGGCGAGTTTAGTGATGAGTATAGAATGGCTTACAGTGTTAAAAGCTTTGCTGTGGTCTAGAAGTACTAAAGCTGAACTCAAGTTACAATCAACTGCCTTTCTTAAGTCTACTACTACGTCAATAAGCGCAGTGGTACAACTTCTTTTTGGTCTAAAGCCGGACTATCTTTGTGTTAAGAGATTTGCTGTTTCAATATAATTTCACATTTGATTCGACATTAATTTCTCTAGAACTTTTGACAAATAAGGGAGTATTGCGATGGGCCTAAATTCTTTATTTGATTTTGGTATGGGTATGATTTTGGCTAACTTCCATGCAGTAGGATATACTGATTTCGTTAGGATAGTGTTAAAGATAAAAGTAAAGTATGGTAAGATTTTTGGAAGCAAAATTTTAATGAATTTAGGATTAATTTCATCAATGACCACAGCATTTGATTTAACCGATAAAAAACCGGCTAGTACTTCTGACTGATCGACAGCCAAAGACATTATATTCTCCATCATATCGAGGAGGTCTTGGAGCCATCATTGTGTCCAATTGGAGGCCGTTACACATTTTTGCCCCGTTACACATTTTGTATTCTTTACACTTGGCAGCGTTTTTACAAATTATGAATTATTTCTCATTGTCCATATTATGTCTTGAAATTAGTAAATAATTGGGGAAATTATAATTTCTTAGTTTGCATATTATTACTGGAATCCAAACACTGCCGAAAGCTTTCTCCATATCTACAAGGCATGCGCCCGTGCAGTATTTCCTGTTCCAGTTCCATTTAATATCAGAGATAAGCACATTTATTGGGTTGATTGTGGAATGATTAAACTTAAAGCCGAATTTCCTGTCGTAGTTCTTTCTCTGAACAGAATGTTTGAACAGTGTTGTTAATACAAACTGCAAAGATTTTGTTGATATTTGGCAATAGACTTATTGGCCCCATATTCATGAGGTGCCTATGGTCTTTGTCTTTTTTTGGAATGACTAAAATTTTTGTTTTTTTTCCACTCCTTAAGAAAATATGAGTTATTTATTATATTATCTATTAGGAAATTTGTTCAACATTATGTTTGGTATGTCATCGAGTCCCGCCGATGGGGCGGCAGTGTCTCTCTTGTCATTCCTATGTATATT
The DNA here is from genome assembly GCA_019455685.1 of Philornis downsi. NCBI lineage: Eukaryota > Metazoa > Arthropoda > Insecta > Diptera > Muscidae > Philornis > Philornis downsi. Next base: position 389,302 of record JAHXMU010000525.1, on the reverse strand, counting down.
TTGCATGATATTTGACTATATCTGACCATATCTAACTGATGCATTTAAGACCATATTCAGAAATATTTGCTGAAGGCTTATAAATCGAATTTTCATAGTAAACTTTCTTCCAATTTTCAACAAATTGTTACAAACTGCTATTGTTTCGATATGAATTTTTATTTAATAATTTTTATGAATAAGATTTTTTTTTTTTCCAAATATCGCCTTCAGGTACTTTTCCTAACAAATCGATTTCCTGCCAATAATTACAAATATTCTCAATTCATTTCTATGTGACATTCAGTAAAGAATATTTAATTACAGCAACGTCATTCTTACGATGCCACTGCACCGCATGAACCCCCTGTTTATCTTGTAGTTAACACAACGTGATCAGCTTCTATTCGCTTTGCTGATGGTAGTTGGTTATCTGTAATGTCCTTCATGCACATTCTTCAAATATATTCAAGTTGGAAAATTCTAAATTACATTTCACGTTGAAATCCCCTTTGTTGCTTTATCGCACAATTGCTTTTAGTATCTAAAATACCGACAAGTACACCTGATGTCAGTTAGGCGACTCTGTTGTTTCTCATCCCTCGATGATGAAGTTTTATTTCACTTGATTGTAAGCATTTGCTGTGCTGGAAATTCTTGGCAGTTTTTGTGATAGCACTTTTTTTTCCTCTCTCTAGCCTCATTGCCGCCCCCTTGCTATGCTCTGCAAATCATTACAACTGGAGAAATATGAAGAAAGGTGCACTTTACAGCTTAAAATACAATTTTTGTTATTATTTTTACATCTACAAGAACTGGAGCGACAAATGTTGTTGTCGTATTCAGTAGGTGAGGAACAAGAGGTACTCTAGATAGCAGCACTGTCACAGCTCCTCTTCTTCTGCTGGCATTTGATGTTATTTTGCTGTTGGTGGTGCTGGTGCCGATGCCGACCCCTACTCTAGACGTGCATCATCAACGTGAGCATCAGCTTTTAGCTATCGCCTTCATTGTCATTTAATGGAACTGGAATAGCATCTGCTATGTCATAAGAGCTGTTGTAATCTTGATTCCTCCTCTTTCGTAGTTTTGAAACAATCATTTCAAATTCTAACGTTGTTTTATAAATGCGTAATACTGCGCTTCCAACTGTATGAACAAGCAAAGGTAAGAAGGATATGTTTACTTTGACTGTTGTCATTTTCTATTTGAAATGGGGAAACAGGAACAACCATCGCTTCAGTTTGCATCAACAACTACACCTACACTAAAGCGTTGATTTTATGATTTGTTACTTTAATACAAATGTCTGTCTCTATCTCTCTTTCTCTCTCTCTCTCTCTCTCTCTTTCTACTCGTCTGTCTGAGTGTAGTCATCTGTTTTTATTCGCCTTAAGGATAAACAACGAACAATTGAGTTTCCTCTGTGCATAACAATACGATGGAGTAATAAAACAAACGTAAAACATTTTACATTTGTTGAAGCTCAGATGCAAGTAGTTTGGTTTTTATCTTCTGTATTTTTAGACGGCTTTTTCAGTGTTTCCTTTTAGTGTCTTGTGAATATTACTGTAAGGATTATAAGGATATGCAAATGCATATTTGTATCTTAAAAAAAAAAAAAGAAAAAAACAACTTAGTTTATGATTTCCAAACAGTTTTAACGACAGAAATTCAATACAAGGAAGAGACATATGAAATTGCTGTGACAAGTTTAAATGTAGCAAAATGGAATATTATTTATGCGGCAGAAAAATTGAAACATAACATAGATTCCATCACAGTGGCTTAGATATTAAAATTTGTCAGCAATTGGGGAAATCTTAACGAAATGGATGCTATGGAAACTTTACATAATATGCAAAACTAGCCGGCCGGTGTACTTTACAACGCCTTCATTGAAGTAGAATGGAAAAATCTTCTATAATTGTATAACACTCGATTCTATACCTAAAATATTATAATCTTGATAGAACTATCAATAATAATAATTCAGTAATATAAAAAATTTTATGAATTTCGTTTCACAGTTGAAGTTATTCCCAGGTTATTATGAGATATGATCGATTAAATCATTGCCTAGTAAGTATGGAGATACACTCTCTTTGCTAATCGTAACTTAGTATGATTGACAATAATATGCTTTTAAATTGCAACGGCAATCGTGGTAGCCGCAATATTGATTTTTGAAAAAGAAATCTGCTCACGCTCGCTTTTTGCTACGACTTGTTGCTTTCTGAATCTACAGAGTGATTTTTTAAGATTTAAGTTGTTCAGGTTGGCAGCACCGTTTGGTAATGGCGTCCGAATGTCATCTGTCAAAGTGAAAAGTTCACAGTATACTCTGCCATTTCATCATGGAAAGGATAACTAACATGCAACGATTGCAAATCGTTGAAATTCTTTATCAAAATTCGTGCTCTGTGATAAATGTGCATCGTTTGATGCACCCATTTTATCGTCGTCATAATCGACCTGCTGAATCAACAATTCGGATACGTAAACAAGCAAAACTGTCGCATCTGGAGTGATGAACAGCCACATGTCATACATGAATTGCCGATGCATCCCGAAAAAACAGTAGTCTGGTGAGGTTTATGAGCTGGTGGCATCATCGGTCCATTTTTCTACAAAGACCATGATATGCGACTTTTTTTTTGCCCCAATTGGCTGAGTTGAACTTGGTTGATACGTGGTTTCATCAGGACGGTGCAACATGCCACACTGCTCGTGAAACAATGGATATGTTGAGGGATGAATTTGGTGAGCAGTTTATCTCTCAATTTAGCCATGTGAGTTGGTCCCCAAGATCTTGCGATTTAACGCCTCATTATTTCTTGTGGGGTTATGTCAAGTCGTTAGTCTATGTGGACAAACCGAACACTATTGAAGCCTTACAGGGTAACATAACACGCATTATTCGTGAAATACAAGCCGAAATGCTCGAAAAAGTGACGAAAATTTGGACCTTCCAAATGGACATTTTGAGACGGAGCAGCGGACAACATTTATATGAAACTATCTTTCAAAGTTTAATGGCAAACAACAATTTATCGATCCCTATAAAAAATTTTAATATGTCGTGCAAATTTGAGTATTTTTTTCGATTAAAAAAAACGACGATTAAAACATCACCCTCTATAATACACGTACCAGAGTTCCGCATTCATTTTTCGGATAGTTCATTAGACATGACAATTTAAATCGTTAGGATCTATTGGCGGTATCGCTACCGTTTCTCCAATCTTAACACAATTCTCATATCAGGATAATTTCGTAATTAGTGGCAACAGATTGTTTAATATTTATGACGCTCGATCTGTAAATTTCTGCATTTTACAGAATTATTAAGAAAGATGTGACAAAACTCAGATTCGCTGACATATTTCATACCATTCCAATATCATAAATATGAAATATATCATCCAGAAATATTTATTTCCACATCAGCAGTACACGTGTAAAATCTTTGTACCTCTAAAAGTTCATGAGTTAAATGGTGTGAGCGACATCAGATATGGTTGTTAAAAATTTGTAATTGTATGGGCGGTGCCATGCCCATTTGTTCAATTAAGATCTAGTACAGCTTACGATTCATTCCTGGGAGACATAAATATACTGTGCCGCGCCACCTCTGGCGATATGAACGCCATCTGGTGCCGGGTAGGGTAGCATAAATCAGCTGTTGAATGATGAGTAAACAAACACCAATGTACGTTTACGGAAACAAAGAAAGATAAGAAAAAAGGGAACAGAAGTTGAGTAGAGATCACGAAGGTGACGAGACACCTAAAAAAATGGAGTTTCTTTTTGGGCGAGAAAGCGATCGGCATCGGACGGAGGTTCCAGTGAGACGTTTCAATTAAAAAAAATTGATACATATATATATATATATATAAAACGAACATTGCGCCGTTAGTGATCCCTAACCGGAATTTTGTTTTTTTGGAAATGTACAGTGGAAAACCACTTAAAATTAAAAATTATCTAAATTATGTGAATTTCAAACTAAAAACCACCTAAAATTAAAAACTATCTAATTTGTGTGAATACTAAAAAAACCCTCTAAAATTTAAAACTATCTGAATTACGTGAAAGTTGAAACTGAAAATCACCTAAAGTTAAATAGAACAAAAAAAACTAATTAAGTCTGCTTAAATCTAAGCTCACCAACTATTTACGCTAAGCGTCAAAGAACCGTAGCGGCCCAACGAGTTTTGAACCTCCGTCGCCGCAACGTGGAAGCCATTCTTTAATAGCAGTTATTACCAACATTAACAGCCCCAACCAGCAACAACCACATCTTTTAGCGTAGCACCACCAAGCCGGGTGGTGCCCAGGTATCAAATCGTTCAAGTGTTTTGGACTTTCCAACGATTGTATAGACGGACGCGACGATTGGTCTTAAAATAAAAACATTTTTATTAAACAAAATGTAGGTCGGCTCGGGGTAGACATTAACGCACCAAATCTAAAGAAACCTTTGGGAAAGGTTAAGAGGTTATACCGTCGAACAGGGTTGAGCGCTCAAGCCAAGATCGGGGGGGAGTAGTCGTGGGTGAAGAAATGCACCTCAGGAAGTAAATGTTGTCCCTTACGCAATTTGACCTCAGTGACTAAGAAAAAGAGAGAGAGAGAAAAAAAAGGAAATTATTCCAACACTTTTTATTTAAAGAACTTAATTGTCTTTATACCGAATAATGAAACATACCCGAAACTTGCGAGAACGAGAGACCTGAAGCTATGCTAGCCGCCATCTTCTTGCGGCCGATAATCCCGTACGGCAGCCATTACGCCTATAGAAGCCTCTAGTACCGGTAGAGAAACAACAGCGATATGGTATGTCTGAATATTCTCAATATGTGGGCAAAAGCAAAAGATAATATATTTTATTAACTGTTTGCTTTGCCAAAATTAATGGTTGTTAAAAATTTTGGTTGAAAATTAAGTTATATTTATAAAGAAATTTTGACGGTGCCATAGACTGTGAAGAACGATAACACCAATAAAAAGTATATATTATTTTTTTATAACGTTTTTTGAAAAAAAAGGTTTGAATTTTTTTTTTTTAAATATGGAGAACTGAATAAGATGTGGTAGTGGGGTTCTGGACAAAAATAAGTGGAAGGTGACTATGGGACCTCTAACTAGAAGTACAATAGAGTGTCATGGTGGAATCAGCAAGATTCCAAGAAGGAGGGAAAATTTCTTCGGCGGTTCATCGGTCTAGGTACAGGTGAAAATATACGATGGTGATAGTGTGGGTATGTTCGTTCCTTTTTTTCTGTCTCAGTCTATTGTTCAATTTTTTCTTTGTTCTTGCTTCGCGTCCCGTTACTAATTTTATTCTATATTACATAAAAGACTTTTTTATTTATTTATTTTTTTGCCGCTATTCCAATGCCAGAGAGTTGGAAAAGAACCACCCCGTCCGGCAAGCTCTAGCCGCGCAAAACGCCAGCGTACCAGCGACTCCAACAATCTGGCAATATTTCGGAATTCGTAAAGATTTCATTTTCAAACAGGTGATAGTACAATACCATGAAAGTTTCATGACAATCGATCCATTAGTTTAGACGACTATTCGGAACAAATACACAACTATGCAACGACACAAACATTTAATTTTATATAATAGGTGCGGAACTAAGTTCCCTCTGTTCGTCAATAGATGGCACCAGATGTAAGCCATAACCTAAATGTCATGAGTCAAGCTTAAGCATAAGGTAAACACACAGCCTCGGCACAATGGGGATTTTCTTTTGACGTCATATTCTTTTGGTTGTGTGTATGATTTTGTGCCAAATAATCCGCATGTGCGCGAAGTATTGCCTTTCTTCTTTCGGTCGAAGAAAACGGTGGCTTGAGATCATCGAGAGCTTCAAAACGTTTACGAAGCTTCAAAACGTTTAACAAGGTATTGAGATTGGTTCCGTCGCTTTAAAGACGGTAATTTTGATGTTGACGACCGTTCGCGTGAAGGAAGATGACAAAATTCCGAAGACACTGAATTGACGGTATTGCTTAACGGGGATTCGTGTCAAACGCAAGCACTGCTTGCTTTAGTATTAGGAGTTACACGCAAAGCCATTTTCAAGCGATTGCATGCAATTTCCAATGCATTCAAAACCAAAGAACTTGGGTTGCTTATGAGTTGAAGGCATGGGACGTTGAGCGTCGTTATTTCGCCTGTGAACAACTGCTTTAGTGACAAAAAGGAAGGAATTTCTTCATCGTATTGAGCGGTTGATGAGAAATAGAATAATCACAGCAATTAAAAAAGAAAAAAAAAAGAATGAAAATAGTGCTGCCCAGTCAAGCTTCTATGTACGTCGTCGTCTCGTTTAAATATTCACGCTGCGAAAGTTATGCTCTGTATTTGGTGAGATCAGGTCGGTGTTATTTATTATGAGCTGTTGAAACCAAGCGAAACTATCACTGGGAATCGGTATTGACTTCAATTAATGCGACTGAGCCGTGGAGAGGCACGAAAAAGAGATTCTTCAGCATGACAATGCTCGGCCCGTTAAAATCCTACCTAGAAGCGAGGTCCGATTATCACTTATTTCATTTGATGACACAAGGTCTGGCTGACCGGCAGTTACGACGACTTTAAGAAATGGCTAGATTCGTGCGTAGCCTCAAAAGATGAACAGTTTTACCGAGACGGAATTCGAGCTTTGCCACGAAGATGGCAAAAAGTAGAAGCCAGCGATGGATAATACTTTCAATAAATCATTTGTTAGCATGTTTTCATAATAAAGTTGAATTTTTACAAAGAAAAAATACAGCGAGAACTTAGTAGCGGTATACAGATTTCATCATACTAAGATTTCAGAAAAAAAGAATTTATATGTAGAATAATTAAGATAGTATTCAGGATGAGCGTGATCCACCATGGTGCGATCGTTAGTACGAGTCACTTTTGTTCGCATAATCGCGGATGCAATTCCGTTAGCCACTTACCATTATTCGATGTTTCTGACTTCGGGTATTCGAATAGTCGACAAGTCTAGTAAATGTCTTTCAAATTGTGACATCCAGAAAAGGTGTTAAACTGTAGATCCCGTTGAGTGGACCTACAAGTAGAATGCGTATAATATACTGAATGTGAGAAGCTCTCTCATTTCTCACTCATGGAATGCAGGGGAATTTGTTTACTCAGTATATACAGGGCTATCCATTTAGTGGTTTAAAAACCGCAGGTCTAGCAAGGCTGTCAACTGTTAAATACCTATCATCTGATGTGATAACGTGGTCCCACACGACCCATTTTGGCTTTACTCCATGAGAAGTTTCCAGAAAGTGTAATTTCACTATTTGATGACGTCGTTTGGCATTGTCACTCCCTCATACAAATTTTTCAATTAACAAAAATGCAATTCAGAAATTTGAGACTCAACCCATATGTTCATAGGTCCGTTTCTTCTACATGGTTACACTAAATACAGCAGTCCAAGGGGGTTTTACGTGAGTCTCGCCGTGGAGGCCTTTTCCACAGTGTGCGACACACTGGGCATATTACAATGCGATTGCCAACGCCCCTCCTGGGATAGCCAAGCATAATTCGGACTATATAGGAAAAGGGGCTGACAATTTTGGTACCATCGTAATTATCAGTCCTTTCTTCGCAGCCAGGAGATACCAAATTGATTATGCTAGTATGGAACATAATCCACATTGGCGGAGGTGGGGCCTATCTTACCACCTCTGCTACTCTATGGGTCTGTAGCACCCGGTTGCAATGCAACTACACATTCGAGCACAAAGTCTCTACCAACGATTTTGGTATCAACCACAACCCGCGTGATGCTCCCATTAGGGGTTCTACACCAAATGATCAGGCGGGAACTCAGTCCCGGGCCTCCTGATCTTCACGCTACCCGCCGAACTCACCGGTTAGAGCAAAGCAAAGCTACTACCAAGTTGTGATTTATACACCATACTTCACGGGATTGGTCGCCCTGCGGTAAAATAGTACAGATTGGGCAGTTACACACTTGCAGGTGCGGAGACCCCAGGTAGATGGAACGGTTAAAACCAAATTGCAGGGATGCAGTATCCTCACCAGCAGGGACGGAGAAAACTTCAAACCCCTTCCATTTGGCGACGGTGAACAGCAACCATTAAATACATACATAGGGAAAACCCATACCTTTCCGTACACCCCGAGAGATCAAAAATGACAGGGCACGAACCCGAGACCTGGCCGTGTCTCTATCATCCCCCGTACCAGACAAAGCCTCTGATCGAACTTGTAGCTAATCTACTCCCAGTTTCAACTGCTTGCGGTTCAACGACTGATGCCCCTGCTCACGAGCAAACAGCTGCCGCCTATCAAGCTGAATGAGATTGTGGGATCAGCATTAGCTGCCTTGAAAAGGTCAGCAGATCTACTTCCCACAACTACATCGTAGTAGCCCTACGCCGAGCATACGCTCTGAAAGCAAACATCGTTGCTCTAGTCAAAGCACACTGGGTAGAGAGGATGTTGCTGAGTATCCAGCTATCCCCTGACCTAGTTATCGCTAATCCCTGGAGGTCCCATATATCTGCGTATAAGGGACATTCGCACAATATATGCCGTCAGTCTTCGATTGGTGTACAGCAATTGCAAGACTCAGGATCGGACATGGCTCTCTTATGCAGAAAGGCATTGAGTGACCCATGTCCCGTCAGCAAGAAACCAAGGCAGAGGTTAAAACAAAAGTCAAGGTTTCTTCCAACGAACCTAACATTTGGCCAAAACCTTATTGTAGCACGTCCGTTCTGACTCTCTTCCCAACGTGTTTGCCATCTCGATAAGACGCATTCGTCCAAGAGCTCCCTATACTCAGTCCTACTCATGCTCTCTACCTGTTCAATGGGCCAATCCATTCCCGTAAGTGCCTACCCTTTCTTGGTTTTGAATTCCGTCGCACGACGGAAAGTAAAAAGTTCCAGCAAGGAAGCGCTCATCAGTCCCTGAAGGGAATCTGTCGATACCGTACGACTTACTGGCATACAAGCCAATAAAAAATAACATGCAAACGAGGCCGATCAAATTTACGTTCAAAGGACTAGATCCCCGAGACTGATATGAACATTTTTTGTATATGCTTAACAGATGCGGCGGAAAACCAATGTCAAAGTCTGAATTGAAGTGAATTGCCATTACCAAATACGATTACTAGGAGTAAGACTACGTGAGCCATCAATTAGCTAGCTAATTGAGGGGTAAGAGGGGTAAGCATCCTTTCGAATAATCCAATAATCTGTTCACCATTTCAATAATATTATTAAGACTACCTATTTTTTTTAAATATATTCTACGTTAAATGGACTCTGGTTACTAACTCCTACAATGAAATGCCCCATAGGAACTTAGTAAATAAAAACTGCACTCTGCAAAAAATTTACATTGGCTGTTCGGATTATATTAAAGTAATATGCTCATAGATGTTATAAGAGCATCACCTGTAAGCCCACTCTTTCCATTATTATTCCAATTATTCTGGCGGCGTATTGTATAGAATCCCAAATATAAAAACTTAGCTAAAAGTCTCTTTAATTATCATCATCTTTTGGTAAGAAAACGCTTGTAAAAATTTATAGATTCATGTTTCCATAACAATATTTATTCACGATTTAGGACAATTCGAAAATCAATTCATTTGAATATTCTGAGCTTAGTTTCCATAAAAGCTAGAAAACTTTGTAATTGCATACTTAGGACATATAAAAATTGTAATATTAAGTAGATTGGTAACTAAGTTCTGTTTTGTAATCGTGAATCATAAAAATGTTCACCCTGTACTGACTTCTATTATCCTACATACAACAACAAAAAAGTCTTTCCTTCAATTAAACCTTTACTATGTATTTTTCAAGAAAACAAAATTAGAAAACAAGAGCGATCGCAATTACTTTTGAGACAACATTGGTTCGAAAAGAGAACGTTTCAATTCTCTTAAGCGAATTATTTTGCATATTACGTAGAGAATACCGTCTTCTTGCAGATGATTAAAAGAGCATCACCAGTGACAAAAACAAACTCACAAAGAGAGTAATTGTGTTATAATATGCTCACTGTTAAATTTGTCTCTTAATTTTGCACTAAATATTCTCAAATGTTAAATATCCAACAATTTTATTAAATGATTTACCAAATACATTCATCGGAGATTAAAAGGGGCTTTTTTCCCCTATTCACGTTCGGTGTGATGACACAGGCTGTAGAAAAGTTTATAAAAATTTTGATTGTCAAACATGTTGTAATAAAGGGTGTCCCAACAAGAACGCAAGATTAAAATGACTGATGCAGCAATTGAATTGCTTCTCTGGCTGTATGACATGTGGCGCCGTCTTGTTGAAACCACATGCCCTCCACATTCATTTCTTCACTTCTAGGCACGAAAAAACTGGTTATCATTTCATGATACCGAACACCATTGACTGTTTGCGCTCGACAATCCTCATTTTCATAAAAAATGATTCCTCCAGCCCAAAATCCATACCACACTGTGACACGTTGAGGATGCATTTGCTTCTCGTGAATCACTCGAGGATTTTCCTCACCCCAAATGCGACAATTCTGCCTATTGACGATGCTATCAAGATGGAAATGGGCCTCGTCACTGAAGGTGATTTTATCGGCAAAATGAGCATTTTCATGTTGTCTCTCCAATACCCAATTAACGAACTCTCTTCGCTGTCCATGGTCAGCTGGCTTCAATTCCAGAATCAATTGAACTTTGTATGCATGAAGATGCAAATCTTTCGTCAAAATTCGCTGCATAGTGGATTTGGAGACACCAATTTGCTGATCTCGGTGTCGAATTGAGGTGGATGGAGTTTAAGCGACATCATCACATACAGCTGCGACATTTTCGGTTAATCGACCTGGTCGAAGGCGCGTTGTTGTCTTTACATCACTAATAGACCCAGTTTTTGCTTATTTATCCATTAATCTCTTTACAGTTGACTCTTTTGGAGTATTATTGACCCCAAATTGATCGCAATTTGCGAACTGTAGCCGCAAAACTTTCACCATTTTAGTAAAACAATTTCACAATGAGAATGCGTTGTTCATTCGTGTAGCGCTCCATTTTTACTAACATCGTACCTTCTATTAGCAAACAACAACAATTGTTCAAATGTCAAACAGTGACACCTCGAATGGCGCCAAATTTAAATCTTGCGTTCTTGTTGGGACTCCCTTTACTTTATGCTATGAAAGTTTGAAAATAATTGTTTTCTTAATTATTGAATTTTTACTTGGGCATTTTACTGCTTGGGAAGATAATTCGATTTAGTTTTTTCAAAGAAAAGAAGACTTGCATTCCATTATCATGAAAGCAATGTTGATTTACTTTTCCATATGCTATCTTAATTATACAGGTTGAGAATTTTCGTGTCTCATCGCTAAATCGATTTATCCCTACTTGCATTTTTAACTTCAAAATTTTGCGTACTTCACCACGTTAGAGTAAATAAAAATATCTGATTCTGGGGCATTTAGTCCATTTTTTTACACTTAATTATTTAATTATTTAATGCAATGTTGATCATTTACACCAATTGTTTCTTAGGTTTCAAATGTTATTACTCCGTGGTTTACAGTAAAATAATGATGACGGGTTTCTCATTAGTTCCGCTTTTGCTGGTTGCTGTTGATCTCAATTAGAATTACGGTACTCAAAACCAGTTTAAGATTTACTCATTTATTATAGGTGATTTTTTTTTATTCTGCTTTAAAGATGATTATGTTTTGAAGATATTTTTAATATTGATTTCTTAAGCTCTTATTATTTCTGTTTCAACCAAGCGAAACTTTTGGAAGGAATTGTAGAAGGAAGAATTTATACTGATGAAGTATCATTATTTATTTTGGATAACGTGGGCCAAATTTACAGTTATTAGACCCAACCAGATTACAGAATTGTCGGGGTTGCAGCCAAATTGGAATATTTTGTTTAGGCGACCTCAAATTCTTCCAGATTTGAAGCAGGAAATTTGTTGCACTTCTCCAAAGCTTTTTAATCAATATGACAAAGAATCGTGGTGCAGATAATCGTGGGGCACTGTAGTCTCCGCCTGCTATAAACTTGTCACCAAAAGTAGAGGGAAGTGCTTTACCTGATCATTAATTATTACAGCTGTTCCTCCACAAGCTCTGCCACTGGAATGTTTTGTATCGTAGGTTGAGTATCCATTTATTCGGAAGCAATTTTTTAACGGGAAATGAGTTTCAGAGACTAAGAGAATGTCAATATCTCGGAATCTCAAGAAATACTCTACTTCATTATTATGTTGGGTGAGTCCGTTGGCATTCCAGTAACAAATTCTTATAGAGTTCATTTTCTGGTTAGTAAAACTTGAATGAGCGTATTCTGGTTTCGTAGCATTTCTTGCATAATCCCCCGCATATTTGTCATGAAATTATTCATAGTTTTTATGAGCGATTCGATTGAGGTTTCAATATTGTTTTTCTGCGGAGGAGCTTGAGGAACCTAATTTTTCAGAGATTGTGCATATGCCATTTGAGTCGTCGTTGCTGAATTGACATATGAGACTGATGGAACTGGATTTGGGATACACTCAAACTCTGGCACTTGAAACTGAGGAGTTTCCTGCCTTCTTTGAGAGAGCTTCCTCCTTAGTTCTACGTACACGGGGCAACCTCTATAATTAGCTGTATGGATTCCTCCACAGTTTCTACATTTCTTCAGACTGGGATCTGTTTTTGGTAACTTGCATTCTGAAGTTTTATGAATACTTCCGCATATCACACATACGGATGATAATTTGCAGTAAGCTTTAGTATGCCCAAACTCCTGGCAGTTTAAGCAGTGGAGAGGGTCTTTGCGCGCGAACGGTTCCTCAACTGATACTCTGCGATGAAGCAGATATCTGAGATTGTAAATTGGGTGGGGTTCATTTTTTCCTTTCATGTGGGTATAGTCAAACGCTATTTCCACCTTAAACATGGGCTGAGGAGTCTTGAACTTGTTGAGTATATTGTGAATGGATGTCGCTTCGTAACCCTCATTTTCAACAGCCTCCTTTTTTTCTGTATGGGAATGTTGCTTTCAATGCCCTTGATTACAACTATTAGTCCCTTAGAACTTTTGAGTTGGTAAGTATAGTAATTCTTACGTTCCTGGTTAAAAAATGTGGAAACTTCACGATATTTTTCTTCTGTATATGTTTGAACTTTTGTCTCCAGCACCTTCCCCTTGCGCAGGGACACTACATGGAAACCGTACTTACCCACTAAATGAGATAATCTGTTTACCAGATTGTTAGAGATAGCTTCCATTAGGAATATTGGGTGGGCATTTTGTGCTTTCTTAGGATTTGATTGCAAATTTTCATCTTCTGTGGCCAAAATTGCGGGGTAATTTTGACCTCTTGGGTCAACATGTGAGTTAGGGATGCTTCTGAAGTACTTCGAGTTTGGAAGTTTTTGGCTAAACTTTGAGCTCAATTTTCTTTTCAGGATGGGAAAGTAAACGTCTATCCCAGTTTGAACCGTTTCATTTTGAGGTTTTTGTTTCGGTATAGCGCCCTTAGAGGTCGATATTGCCGGTTGAGTAGCATTCGCGAGAGTTGTCATTATATCACCGTTTGCACGAATGGAAGGTGAAATATCGGGTGTACTTTTAGGCGGAATCTTAACTTGGGGCGAACTGATTGTTCGTGGAGCATGGGAATGCGAAGTACTTACGGGCATACTTTTAGGCGGCAACATATTTTGTTCACTTGCCAAACTGTCATCATTGTTTGGAGAGACTTGCCAAACTGTCATCATTGTTTGGAGAGATGTGAGCTGAGGGGGAATTCACAATGACACTGGTTTTTGCGGTTAGGAAGGCACTGTCATCTTTTTTGTTTTGGGATGCACTTTTCTGACACTCGTTTGCGTTTATTGAGAGATAGGCATTTATGCCTTTAAGACTCAGGCACTTTTCGCCTTAAGATATGCGAAACGTAAACTATATTTTTTCCAAATTTGTTGTTGCTGTAATGTTATAAATTGTATGTTCTCATCACTGCACTGGGTAATTTTGATTTAGCGTCTTCTGACTGAATATTTTTGGGCTAAGAGTATATTTAACCTTTTTTATAATTATTTTTATAGAGCCGATGCACAAACACGTCTGTCTGCGCAGAGAGAAAAACATGCAAAAGAGGGTTCTAGTGAAATTGTCCAGAAGACGGATTCCACTACCACTATATGGCGATGTAAATTATGGGCACAATTCGATCACTATTGCTTAAAGCCTTCAGTTTGCTTTCCAAATTAACTGTTCAAGTAAAAAAAAGTTGTGGTCCAATTTTGCGAACCTTGAAATCTCTCATTGACTGTCGAACTTTACAACGTAGTATAAATGTCAATTTTTCGAAGTCTTTTATATATTGCCAGATCGGTAAAACCATAGTGTCATAACGATAATAAACTGATGCTTGACAATATCGTACACTACTGAATTTTTCATAAGCAAAGGTTAGCGACAGTGACAAAAGGATTTTTCTAGCCCTCTATCGTTATTTATTTTTGATAATTTAAAAACAAAGATTTCTATGAAATTTTTGAAAGTGAAAAAGAAATATGACGTTAAGAAGTAAACTACAAGACACCGTTAAAACTTGGCGTAAAGAATCGGTAAGGAATCACGAGAGATCAGAGCATTTGAACTCTTCCCTAAATATGGCTCATAATTGATAATTATTTTGTTCCAACCACCATCTGTGCAACTACGCAAATAAGTTATGATTTATGAACGCAAAGAAAAAAGATGGCTGTAATATTCACTTCTTTCACAAGTTGACAAAACAGGATGGCGATCCGTGACCATGCATTTTAATAAATTCACTGTTGCACTACATCGTTTATCACTTCCACGATTAGCATCTACTGTGGGTGCAACTAATTCCAAACACTGCCCGCCAACATAGCTGCTCTTTGCCAATATAAACCCTCTTATAGAGATAATTACACATTCACTTTTGTCCGGCTTTCATGACCATAACTTGGGCAGCTTATTTATTTATTTTTTTCTTTAAATTGAATGTCCGAACCCTCTTCTTGCATTAAAATTTCGAGTTCAACTTGTAAATTTAGCGTTACTTTTACGCTGCTACGTAAATACAAACTTTTGTATCCTTTTGCAAATTATAAATTATGCATTTCACTGACAGTTGTCATATAAATCTTTAACTAAGACCTCAACCAAACATACGGCCCCCAAAGGGATATGCAAGAAATTTTGCATGCATGCGTTTGTATGCGTGCAAACACACTTGTGTACATACAAACCATAACATGGGGGCAACATGCAGCAACTTGTGTAGGTCTTTGTAAGTATCCTTGTTGTTGATCTTTGTTTTACTTTGTATACTCAACGTATAAGTTTATTGTTTTATACTAAAGGAAATATTTGAACGTTTGCAGTTTACAACACAAGGCGACAGATATTTTGTGCATGAGATGAAATCATGTTGAGAATTTTAAAAATCGACAATATGTAAGAAATGTTTTCATCTGATCCGGAAGCTACGAGTATGTGTCTAAATAGCGTCTGACAGTTGACAATGCTGGGGAGCGTTTTTTTTTTTTTTTTTGCAGAATAGGGTGCTCGGTTGTAGTCCTTAGAACATAAATATGCAATAAGTTATTTAGTTAAACCTCTGTTTGTTATTGTTACACTAAGCTTATGAAATACATGACGTACGCCAAATCTGAATTCTATGCAACTGCATGAGAGAGTGTTTGTATGGGAGGTATCATTTGAGATCATTTATATGGGTAATTTCTTAATTGATTTTACCAGCTACTTTAAAGCAATGAAATAAACTATGATTTATGTTGCTGCAGTAGACATATTAGAACTTACAGGTAACATTTTTAATTTCAATAAAACCAGTCAATTTTTATGGGAGGTACCAGAAGCACAGTGACAAAACGGTCGATTTTCATTTTCAGACACTTTTTAACCAAACTCTTAATTTGCTCCAAATTTTTGTGGAGTTTGGTGTAATCTTGTATAAGACATAAACCTAAGAATACACGAGTCAAACAGATCATTTGTAAGGACATTTGCATGATCAGAAGTTACATGTTTAGCTGATCGATTTTCACAAATTTTACTAAAAATCAGTACAGAAATTTCACCCAACAACCGTTTAGATTTGCGGAAGAAATGTAGTAAAGCGGAAGGAGCGTGATTATTCCGTAGATTTTTCAAGTCCTTCCGGGCATTATGAAGTAAAATTCGAATTATTTAGCAAAATATTACACAAAATAATAAGAAAAACAATAACATCACATTAATTGTTTTTTGATTTGCATGACCTCAAGGCGAAAAAAATGGGACGAATTAAAATGGATAACATTTGACTGTCCATTTTATTATCAAAAAACTTGTTAAGTGATATGTTATGGACTAGAGTTGATTACCAGTACATTTTGGGTTATCCAAAACCGCTGATCTGGCAAGGCTGTCAGCTGTTAAATACCTCTCATTTGAGGTGTTGTTTATTTAGTGAAAGGTTGGCTATTCATGAATAACTACCGAAGAATGTGTAAAAATAGTTTAAACTCACTACAAAAGTGGTGATTTAAATGTGGGTACCTTTCGTGCTTTATGATCATCATAATCAACATACGAGGTGTGTTCAAAAAATAAGGTGAATTTTCATTTTTCTCAAAAAATATTTATTTGTTCATCAATTTCCATTTTATCTCCTTCAAAGTACCCCCCTCAGATATAACATACAGCTCAGATATGCACTTTTTGATATATCCTTAAGCTTTCTCAACGATTTAGCTTTTATGTCCTCAATCGTCGCAAAACGCCGTCCTTTCATGGGTCTCTTCAATCTTGGTGGCAGGAAAAAGTCGCAGGGGCCAAATCTGGTGAATATGGTGGCTAAGGCATGATTACGGTGTTGGTTTTTCTTACTGTGCCAGGAATTGGCAAGATTATAAAGAAATTTGAAGAGACTGGAAACGTTGCAGATGCGGTCAGGCCTGTGCACTATCGCAATGTACGCATTGCCGAAAGTATCGCTTTTGTTAGTGAAGGCGTGGCGGATAATCGATCGAATCGAATTTGTCGATTCAACAACGTTGTCAGCAATTGGATCTATCTTACAGCTTTTTATGGCATATTTGGGATTTGAATGTGCACCTCCATCCATATAGAGTCCAAATCATGCAACATTAAAGCCGGCTGCCCATCCAAAACGCCGTAGATATGTGCTTATCCTTTTTCTCGAACCAAATATTCACCACACACAAAGCAAAAATAGCTTGAATTAGTAACACACAATCTCCCTGACATGCTTAAATGCTACTATTATAAAGATTTAGAATGAATGTGGGCTTCTGTCAAATTAATAATTGCGAAATTGTAGTGTCAGTATTGGCTGTTTTACAGTATTGCCAGTATGTGATAAAAAATGAACAAAAGGTTACAGCTCAGTTTTTATGCCAGATTCGAATTTAGCGCATCCAGATTAGTTAAAGAACATGCTTCGTTTCTGCAGTCAATTTTTTCCAAATTTGTAGACCTGTGTAATTGTCTGAATTAGAGTTAGTGATTGAACAACTATAACAAACAGAGTAACCGTCGTGAAAAATCTGATTAACCGGTTATTCGAAAATGTCATTTTTGAAAAAACCGGCATACGCTTACGGACAAAGAACCCGGTTTTCAATTTCGGTTATGAACACTCTAGTTGCTGTTCATTGCAATTAGGGATGAACAACAACTTGTAGTCAAAGGTCCTAAACAAGTTATGGCTGCGTTACCTACATATGCGAACACTGTCTGTAATAGTTTCTAAATGGATGTGAGTAAAGCGGTAGGGACGAAAAGACTTCAAAAATATAATATATATCTTTTTTGTTTATTATGTAGACGCGCTAGTAAAATATTATCAATAGATTTAAAATGTGGTAACTAATAATTTCTGCTAAAAGTATTTTTCCCCCAATAACTTAAAATACGGTTTTCTGAACCGACAATTACTAGAAAGTTAAGCAGTAAGGATTTCGGTGAAACAAAATCTCACGCTTCAAACGCCTTAAAGTTTATGAAACGAAATTTGTTTCAAGCATACGAGTACAATCCACATCCCGCTGTGTGTTGTTCCTTTCTCATGACAAACAGTTACCATCTACAACCTCTTCCCTATGCAAAAAACATTAAAGTCAAATTTATCAAGAAGATTTTCTCTTTCCATTCCATTTAAGATAATTATATTTGCGCTGGTATCTCTGCCAAATGTTCTTATTATGATGCGCAGTGTTATGGCGTTAAAACAAATTTGTTTAGTTTGTATACTTTGTGGGCGTTGCCGGAATTTTAAAGATTTAAAACCGATACATATAAGTATACAGGATGGCACACGAATCGTGGTACAAACACAGCAGGTTACTATTTGTTAAAATGACTGTTTGGAATACCGAAAAGAGAATTTGAATAATGCAGCGTCTTTGCAGTTTTTCGTGTTCATCCAAAGGAAATTTAGGCAAGAGTTTGGAAGCACTTTCCCGAGTAGATGTTTAGTTTGTATGCTTTATGGTCGTTGCCGGAATTTTAAAGATTTAAAATTGATATGCATATATGCATATACACATACAGGATGGCGCACGAATCGCGCTACAAACGCAAAACGTAATAGCTTTTTTTCTGTGTGAGTAATCGAATTATTTTTTCCATTTGGCAGGTTACTATTTAGATTTATTAAAATGAATGTTTGGAATACCGAAAGAAGGGGAAAAGATATCAAAGTTTGCAGTTTTCCATCTAAAGAGAATTTAGGCAAGAATTTGGCGGCACTTCTCCGAGTAGATGGACTATTAAAAGTTGGGTTAACATATTTGTCGAATCTGGAAGCATAATACGAAAACAGTATCAACGAGATCCCTTTGTTCGGGCTCAAGACACAACCGCGGCTGTAGCATTGACAATTCAGGCAAATCCATGCGTTTGCAGCCGTAAGTTGGAGTTAGCAGGCGGTCATTACAACGAATAATTAATGACAACTTAAATTTGTTTCCGCACAAAGACCGCATCACAAGCAAGTTAAATTCTGAGGATTTGCCTATTTGGCCGTGATTTTGTAGAAAAATGATTAAAATGGCCAAAGAAGACAAGAAACAACTTGATAAATTGCTTGTTTGTGTCTGATGTTGCACATTTTGATCTAAGCGGCAATGTAAATAAGCAAAATTGCCGTAAGACTGAACTGCACCTAGAACGAATCACTGTATGGTGCGAAGTTTCACCAAGGTGCATTGTGGGGCTATATCTCTCCAAAAAAAAAGGGTGTACTGGTAACATTTTCCGCTGGCCTCCAACTGCCAGACTTTTTTTATGAAGTTATGTCAAGTAAGAGGTACACAAAATGAAACCAAGGAATTTGACTGAATTAAAGCAGGCCATTAAAACAATATTTGAGGCGATTCCGGCTTCGGTCCTTCTGGCCGTAATCAATAATTTTCTGATAAGGTGTCCCATATGCGTGATTGAGCATGGAGGTCATTTGCGGTCTATCATCTTCAAAACCAGTTAGTTA
Source organism: Philornis downsi (assembly GCA_019455685.1). Classification (NCBI taxonomy): domain Eukaryota; kingdom Metazoa; phylum Arthropoda; class Insecta; order Diptera; family Muscidae; genus Philornis; species Philornis downsi. The sequence goes on along the minus strand of JAHXMU010000525.1, from coordinate 369,754 downwards.
TACAAAATAAATTTAAATTTTCTATACAATAAAGCGAAAAAAGAATAAATAGACGAAATTGATTGTTTAGAAGGAAAGTTATATGAATTTCTTATTGTAGTATAATTGGTGCTCCACCCTAGATGTTATTTCAGAAAGGGCTCACTTTCAAGACAATAGAATACATTTGATATAACCATTTTATATCTAAAATAAAATTGAATTTTCTTACAAATGAAAAACTAAATAAATAAATAAATAAACGAATTACATTCATTAGAACGAAAGTTGTTTGAACTTCTTATTGTAGTACAATTGGTGCCCCACCCTGTATATTATTTCGGCAGGGGCTGACTTGAAGGCGATAGGATATATTTGATATAACCAATTAATTATATGAAATAAAATTGAATTTTCTATATAATGAAAAAAAGTGAATGAAATATCGTATACTGATTAACAAAATTATTTGAATTGGTGCGCCATTTTGTATTAAACGGTCCTGATCAGAAAATTGTTCATTGCGGGATCGTTGAAGGTCAGCGGAAGGTGGAATTTCTGGATAATAATTTGTTTGGGAATTTTTGTTGGAGCTCCGCCATAACCAATCTGGCTAAGTGTGGAGCAATGGAGCAACTGAATATTGATGGAATCAAATGCTGTTGAAACGGATACGTCTTCAGCGCAGTTCTGGATAAAAAAAAAATCCTTCAATATAAATAACGGTCCCCATTGGTAGTTGACAGTAACGCGATTCGTGCGCCACCCTGTATATATATTATATACCAAAGTAGTACCAAAATACCAAAGCTTTAAATCTTTGCCAACGGAATGTTTATTCAAAATCTATCGAGTTAGGCATATAAATATCCAGTAGTTTAGTGCGAGGTCATAAACCCTCCATAGCACGTAGAAGTAAATTTACCAAATAATTTGTTTAATGGCACACAGTCAGACGTCTCTTTCGAAGCTACACTTTTAGTCCATCAAATGTTAACAAAATATCCTGTCAATATTTTAAGAATTTCTCACAAATACTTGAGAATCCTCTGTAGTTTGTGAAGGGTGAACTGGCTTGCAGGATACACTCGTACACAAACAAAGAACATACTATGCTAATACATTGCATGTTAGTTGCTGGCAATATCTTATAATTTAGTTATAAATATTGTTAATTTCGTTCATTTCTCACTTTGCGTTGCTGCATCCCAATTAGTTTCGCAGTTATTAAGTAAACTTTGCTTATTTATGTAGCAAAGATTTCGTAGAATATGTGTGCGTGTTTATGTGTGTGATTGTTTGTGTGTGGTTGAAGTATTTAAGTTTTCATCTGTGGTTTTCATTTTCCTCTTATTCTTCAGGCTAAAAATTTAATTAAATGTGTTGTTATCTTTGCTTAGGAATTTGATCTGGATTGTAACGTAATTAATAAGATGAATTTAATAATTTGATAACAAACTGTGGAATGTTATTTAATTTACAAAACAGATCAATGTGATAGCTTTAACATTTATTGCTAATATGAGAGCAAAAAATAGTTATTAAAATGTTTTAGATAGATATTTAAGAATGAGCTTAAAAGAAGTTCAAATGCATTAACTAAATGTAGGCATAACCAGCTCGATTGTTTTAGCTTTTCGATCATAAAGTGTGAACTGTATACTGGGAACCAAAAATAACTGCTATTGAGGAAATTTGGAACCAAACACTAGACAGGTGCAAGTTTTGGTAAAAGCCATAAGTTTGATTAGGCTGAATCTAGTATACCCATCACTAAGGATTACAGAGCACGGTAACGTGGACGATTTACCGGTTCATTGTTAAAAACGTCTTCTTCTAGTAGCAACATAGCAAATTATCATAATAATTATCTTTTAATTGCAGCGGATAATCGCTTTGTATTATTCAATAATCCAGCCCGCAATTGCGGTAATCCCTTACGAATGTATTCTCTTAAGGCATCTCCCAAATACCACTCACTCTCTACTGCTTTTAATTAAGGAATAAATTGTAAAAATTTTAGAAAAATACGGAAAAACTCCTATTTTTAAACAATTGAATTCAGGCCTTGTTTGGGCCAAATTTTTTCCCCCCACAAAACCAATTTGTTCCAATGGTGTGTTCAAGGTGTTCGAGGTGTGTTCAAAAAATTAGGTGCACTTTCAAATTTGGTTGGGATGACATTTCCCCGCATCTGTTAAACATCATCATGGGTAATACAGTTTTCTGTTTCAAAAGTTTCAGTTTTCTGTTTCAAAAACGCACATAAAGCTATGATTTTGATGAAACTTTTCTTCTATTACAATGCTTGGACTAGCCTTAGAATTTACTCGTACATATGTAACAGATCGCCAAATTAGTGCAGCAAAATAGTATGAGAAGCAAAATGGTATAAGGACTAAACATAGTATTTTTCATTATTCGGTTCGGTTCGGTCCAATAAAACACACACCATTAAATTACTTAATGACATTAGAATATAAAATAAGATAAGATTTCGTACTCAAATGTGAACAACCGCATAAGCAAAATACGCCATATTATAAGTGGTTATCCACTTATATCGGCTTCAAAAGTAAAGTTAAATAAAATACACATAAAGGTATGATTTCGATGAAACTTGTATTACATTATAAAGCTTAAACCTTGCCATTATGTATGAACAACAATGCCATTTAAGTAACCGCCTTGGGATTGGTTGAAGCAGCGGATCGTTTTGAGATAGTTTTCAACAACTTTTTTGCACATTTCGGGCGGTGTCTCGACGATAACTTGACGAATGTTAGTTTTCAAATGCTCCAAAGTTCGGGGATTTTGACTCGGGCCAACAAAAAAAGTTTAATGACGTCAAACGTAAAATTACGCTTTCTGAAAAGTTCTCACGCAATAAAGCCAAAATCGGTCATCTAGTTCATAATCTCCAATTGCAGGCTAAACAAAGTCGATTATCGTACGACCATAGAGCTCTGAATTAACTGTAAGGGACTCATTTTCAAAAAAATTTGCCGCAATGACACCTCCAGCCCATAATCGGCAACAAACAGTCACTTCTGGACTTTTTAAGCTCCATAAACACAATTTTCCACCGGGTGAGAAATGAGCTTCATAGCTGAAGATAATTTCGTTCGAAAAATCAGCATTGAAAGCCTGTTGCTGTAGCACCCAATCAGCAAATCTACGTCGAAATCTAACCTACCCTTACCTAACGGCGTTGTGAATGGTCAGCCGGCTTTAATTGTTGAGTTCATTGAACTTTATATAGATGGAGGTGCAAATCTATATTCAAAATACGCAATAATGATCCATAAGATAGGCTCCATTGCTGAGAACGCCGTAGAAACGACAAATTTGTATTATGAACCGCAGTTTTTCTAACAGCAACGATATCTTCGGCAGTGAGTACATTGCGGTAATGTGCACGCCTGACCACATCTGCAACGTTTCTAGCCTCTTCAAATTTCCTCATAATTTTGCGAATTCGTTGCACGGCAGATCGATCATGACGACCATAATCCCTCCGTAATGCACGAAAAGTGCCCACGTTTCAATCAGCATTTTTGTACTTTTGTTCGGTTGTTAAACGATCCATATTCGTAAATGACAAACCTTTCACTAAATAAATAGCACTTCAGATAACAAGTATTTAACAGCTGATAGCATTGCCAGACCGTCGGTTTTGAAATCACTGATTGGATAACTCTGTAGATTGAAATGGCGTATTCTATTAGTAACGGCGCAAACCATAGAATGGGTCAATCTGTCAAAAATTTACGGGGATTGCAAAAAACTCTAATTTTTATTCCTTGTTGTGAGCAAGTTTTTTTTCCTATTTTGTTGATTATCTTCCCTTTCAAATTGACTCTGCCTATGAATATGACTGGTCTTAGTGCAAAATTTCAAACTTCTCTCATGACTTGTGCTACTTACCAGTGTATGGTTCGTTATAATGCTTTAAGGAATAAATCATACAGTTGTTGAGGGGGCGCTGACAACGTTTGTTATCCCAATGTTGAGTTGGGGTTCTTGTATGGGCAAATTTGCACCCGGCTGCGTCGCGAACGTCCTACCAACTTATAGCCAGATAAGTGGGCACATCATAAATGATTTGCTATCCTATATTCTGTCCAAAAAAAACTAAAGAGAATTGATCATTCAAAAAGCCCCCTTAAAAGAATAATTCGAAAATTGTATTTCCACTAAATAGGCACCAACATATTCTCTTTACTGAAGTAAAGATCAGATTTTGTTAGAACTTCTCCTTTGTGTTTTGAAATTTTTGCAATGCTTAAAAAACCAAACAACAAACTTGTCTCAAACTGTGTCAAAAGAAATTTCGTGCATGGAATCGTCTTACAGTAGCCAGCCTTTCTCAAAAGGACCTGCACATGATTATTACAGTGAGTTCAAATGTGGTCGAGATATGATAGAAAATTTGCTTTGCTCTGGGCATTTGAGATGAAATTAACACAGAGCGATGATTGAGAATGGTCATTTAGGTTTGAGAGCGAAAGCCGTTGAAATTAATGCATCTCACAAATCAATTCGCACCATTTTATTCTTAGGCTATCGAACGTGTTGTCGCTAAATTATTTTTGGAAGACTCGAATTGTCTTCAAAAACTTATTACCGTAAAGGAGCTGAAGGTATGACAGAGTGAGCTAGATTCGAATCTACATTCAAACAATCGCATTCATTACAATTGGCAGTGAGACACTGGCTTACGATTTTAATGTACAAACCTGTCAGTAGGCTTCGAATGGCGATGTCCAATTGATGCGAAAAAACAAAAAGCAAAAATAAGTAAATGGATAATGACAAAAAAACACCTCAAAATCGATCAAAAGTCTTTATAGCGTCAACAGTTTTCTTTGATGAGTGAGTGCCAGCAATTTTTCCCACGATTTCTGGCGGTAAATAAAGTGTATTTTCTGAGCATAAAGCAGCGTTTGAAAGAGCGATTTGTGGACATAAAATTCATGGATTTTGCGCCACAATAATACACCATCTGCTAAGGCTATCATTGTGAATAAGTTTCTGGTCAAGGATGAAACAATTATAGTCGAGCAACAATCGCTTTTACCTGTTATGGCTCCAGCTGACTTTTTCTTCCTCAAAAACTCAAAATATGACTTCAGGGTAGTCGATTGAAGACAACAAAATAACATTTCACGAAGAGAATTTAAATATTTTTCAGAAAATGTTTTGTTGATTGGATTATTCTTGGCATAAATATATTATTTCGAAACGAGCCTACCCAATATGCATTGAAAAGTCATTTCTCCAATGTTGGAGAAAAGCTTAGTTCTCAAGTTGATTTCCAATGTAATTCTCAAGTTGAAGTGAAACTTTTTTCTCCTTATTTGGTTTCAACTTGATATCAAGTTGAGAAATAAATTTTTTTTCCAACGTTGGAGAAACAATTTAATTCTCAATTGGATATCCAACACTTTTCTCCACTTGAGATCAAACATTTTTTCAACTTGAATACTATTTGAGTTAAATTAGAGATTTCATTGACATCTTTTATATTATCCTATGGAAGCACTGTTGATTTGTTACAGATCTGGTAGCTTTTGCCAATCGTAAATAGAAAAAAATGTTATTTGTGAGAAAATTGGCGCGTCTTGTCGGTGTTTTTGTGTTTTGTGGTGTGAATATTGTTGAAAGCAGACTAAAATTTCAAAAAAGGGAGTATAAGTGTTATTATTATTAATTTAATTGCTCAATTATTATTATCTTATTATTAGTTAATTATTCAATTTGCGGTATGCGTAGAAGTAAAAAAGTGAAAAGTGAGGTTAGGCAGGTGATGAGTTTGCAAATCTTTCCTCGAAGCTTCCGTCCTTTCATCTCATTCCTTTCAACTCAATATTGTTAAACTCATTATTGTTTACAATAATTTTTATAACACGAACGACGGAAGCTTCGAGGAAAGATTTGCGACTCAAAAATAAACCCCTGATATAGACCAACGGACTTGGTCCAAATATTGGGAGTAAATAAAAATATTATAAAAAAGAAAAACAAAAACTTTTCTTTTTGGATTAACAAATAAAGGTCAGCAATGCATATAACTAAATATGTGCCACGAAAGGCTGTAATTTTATATATATATATATATCTAAAAGTACATAATTAAATATATAGTAAATAACACTTTAAAATAAAAAGTTCCAAAAAACGTAATACATTGTTTTAATTTCTTAAATATATATAAACAATTTCTTTTAATACGCAAATTACGTATCTTCAATTTGATTCCCATTGGAGAAATTTCTTTGATATCAAGTTGAGAATCACAAATTTCTCAACTTGATAACTAAGGAAATCACCATATAAAAAATGTGCCTTTTAAGTTGAGAAAGCTATAATCCCACTGTTGAGGTGCATTTGAGAACTAACGTTGGAGATTTGAGAAAGCTATTTGATGTCAAATGTACCTCAAGTTGATATCTAACAAAAATGTTTATTGGGTACTATGAAGGCCACACAAAACAAATTGAAGGAAAGATACAAATTTGGTATTTTATTGGCTAATTCCCGGTATCCTTTCGACGTTAGACAAATTCTTAGATCCCATTACCTTTAAGGCACTTTAGTTATTACAAATTTTAACAGTACATATTACATATTGTAAAGGGTTATCAATTTATTGGTTTCAAACCCGCCGAACAGGCAAGACAGCCAGCTTTTCAATACCAGCCATCTGAATTCGTTTTTTGTATAGCGAAAGGTTTGCCATTTACAAATATGGAATGAATAACAACCACTAAAGTGGTGATTCAAACGTGGGCAGTTTTCTTGCATTTCATGGTGATTGTGGTCATCATAATCGACCTATCGCTTCCATTAGTGAAAGTGTGGCAAATTTCAACTTGGAGCGCTATGGCCGTGTGATAGCCGACGTTTTTTTGGGTTGCAATTAAACATTATGAACCAAACGACATGTGGTTTCAATTAGACGGTGTCACTAGATTTACTGCATGAGAAGTTTCCAGAAAGCGTAATTTTGCGTTTTGGCGACTTCAATTAACCACACTTTTCTTTGTGGGGCACGATGGTATAATATTCAAATTAAATAAATTCAAATTTCCAATCAGCTTACGAAAATTTATTAGAAGTTTCTTGAAAGATAGATATTTTTCGGTACAAGTTGGTAATGAAACTTCAACGTCTCGAAATATTCCAGCTGGAGTCCCTCAAGGACCTGTCATATCTCCTATTCCATATCCCATTTATATATCCGATTTTAATATACTGATGACACAGCTATCATTGGCGGTGGAAAAGTTCTCTAATGCAATTATTAAACGAATGAAAAAAGCGTTATTAATAGCTCAAAAATATTTTGATGTTTGGAAAATAAAAGTAAATCAAAACAAAACTCAAGCGATTATATTTCCTTTTAATAAATCGCCTAAACGTATACCTAGTGAAATTCTTTCAATACCGGAACCAGACGTACCAATTCAAAATTCTGTAAAGTTCGTCGGAGTTAGATTGGACAAGAAGCTGAATTTTAAAGAACATATTTGGAACGCCCATGACAAAGCACTAAAATGTGGCAGAGCATTATATCCATTATTAAATAAAAATCTCGTTGTTAAATATTCAAAATAAAATGCTCATTTACAAAAGGTGTTTACGTCCGATAATGACGTATGGATGTCAGATTTGGTTTCTGAAAAGTACTAAAACCTAAAAATAATTCGTAATTTACCTAGCAGATACCCAATGTATGTAGTACATAATCATTGCAAAATAGAATATCTTGATACCACTTTCCGCAGTCTAACTCATGGCTTCGAAGATAAATGTAGATCTTCAATACACGAGTCAATGAGGATATTTTAATATATTTGTATACCTATATTATTATTAATTAACCCCATTCATTAGCTTTGCATCGAAGCTAATAAAATAGACTGACTTTAAGTTCTTTTTCATTTTAGAAGATTTTTCTGTATCTTTTTACCTCAATCTTTAGAATAATTTATATGTTTTTATGTCGAAATATTAGTTTTAACTTGCTGTAATACTTAATGTAAAAACTCAAACATTATATTTTAAATTTTTGTAAGAATGATAGCAATAAGAAAAAAAAAGACCGCATTGACGCGAATAATCCTCAAACGTTCGAGCATTCGAAAACTAACGTTCGTCAAGGTATCGCCGAGACACCACCTGAAATGTGCGAAAAAGTGGTCGAAAACCGTAAACAATCCAGAGGCATCCATATGAATGGCGCTGCATTTCATACATAATGGCAAGGTCCAAACATTACAATGAAATAAAAGTTTCACTGGAATAATAGCTTTATGAGTGTTTTATTTAAATTTATTTTTGAAAGCGAAAAATGAATAACCCGGTATATACTTTATGATGAGCATTTCATCTTATTACAAATATAATATATATATTTAATAATAGAATGATAAACTTAGTTTAGAAATAAGTAAAATTTCATTTGAAAAACTTGAAAACTTAAGTTACTTAGTATGACTGACTAATGTTCGCAATTCTATTCAGAAAGTACCAAAATACACTGCCGATCAACCAAATAGACTCCCAATTTTTTTTTTTTTTTAATTGAGTTTACAACTTTTTATATAAATATAAATGAGACACAGTAATTTTTTGTTATTCAGTAATCAATTTAAAATTAAATAGAACAAAAATTAGCGTTCTAAGCTTACAATTAAATTTTTAACATTTTTTTTTTAGGTTTACCTCAAAAAGTACCCTTTTTTATCGCTCAACCGAATAGACTCAAGGACTTTAGTTATATCTAAACCACAAATTAATGAAAAAACAATGTAAAAATAATTTTCTTATAATATTTACACGCTATTAATAATGAGTAAAGCCACCTTTATTTGAAATAACTTCAAAAATTCGGTCAGGGAGTGAATCGTAAAGTGACTTTAAATAGTCCAAGGACACTTCGCTCAAGGCGTTCAAAATGCCTGCTTTTAATGATTCGACGTTTTCAAATTGTCTGCCAGATTGATAAACCTTACGTGTAAGCCATCACCATAAATTTTCTATAATATTGATATCAGGAGAGTACGGAGGCCACTCCATCAACTTTACATTTTGGTCAGTTATCCACTTTTTTACCACTCGAGAGGTGTGTATTGGGGCATTGTCCTGTTGAAATGTCCAAGGAAATGATCCAAAAATGTTTGAAAAATGGGGAAATGATTTTTGAAGCAGTTCTTTGTATTTATTTGCATTCATACTGGATGAAACAAATTGAATTTCAAATGGCCCATAGTGGGATATTGCGCCCCACACCATAACACCTCCCTCACAACTATGATGTCGGATTAAAAAGAGTTCCTCCTTTCTTAAATCATGGAAGTAATAGTTAAAGCCATCTGGTCCATCCAAATTAAAACGTTTTTCATCAGAAAAAAACCATTTGATGCCACTCCCTATTCCATGCCATGTGATTGCGGGCATATACACAGCGATTTTGCTTACGAACATCGGTAAGCGGTGGTTTTTTTTTTATTTTTAGTCTCTTTAGATCTTTAGCTTTACGGATTACACGTCTCATGGTAGCTATACTGGCATTTACACCTAAATTTTGGCAAATTTTGACGGCAGTACATGTCGAATTTGATGCCTCTCGGAGAATCCTTCGCTCTTCGATGATCGTTAGTGCTTTTCTGGCCGGCTTATGCATATTTTTTCCATAACTCGATGGATTTCTGATAAAATGACTCACAATAGACCGACTTCTACCAATTTTTTCAGCGATTTGTCGAGTTGTCAGCTTACCGTCATGATACGCCAATATTTTGCCTCTTTCCTCCAAAGTTAATGTTGTACCACGACCCATTTTCTGTTTGATTATTTTTAAACTGCACCAAAAGAGTGTACGCAAATTTTTGTTCGAACAGCTAATCAGAAACTAAAATTACAGCCTTTGAGTCTATTTCGATGATTGCTAAAAAAGCAAATTTTTTCGACATTGTCAAAGCAAAACAAGAATATTTAATAATTGTAAATTTTCTGCATCCTCTTCTTATCACAATTCGATTGTCTATTGCTTTGCTCTAAAATAAGTAACAATACTTGTTCAATAGCTTCTTCCACAAAGAAGATAATCAAAAATTAAAAGAAAAAAATCTGAGAGTCTATTTGGTTGATCGGCAGTGTATAAGGTGTAGTGAAACGAAATCCAATATTTTTCCTATAGATGGCTTTAGTAACATTTATCTTACGTTTTGTGAGTGCGATCGGTTAACACTAGATGGCGTTAGAAAATGAGATTTCGTACTCACAAAACTACTCAGACAGTTTTGTGATTGTTTGACTCATTATTGTATCATTGCGCGTGAAAAATGAATACAAGCAAATATAAAATATGTCATATTTTATAATTTTTATTCGGTAAAGGTGAAAACGAAAGCCAGGGGTTTGCAAATATGATGTTTATAGTTCTGATATTGTAATAGGCAATCATGTGCAATTTTGGGTTCGTCGATTCCGTTTTCGTAATTTTTATATCAAACATGTTCCACGTTCTGAAAGAAAAATTGTTAAAAATGTCATGGAAAATGGAAATGGAATGGAATAATGTAATAATGACCAATTCCGACCATTATGTAAGCAGTGTTTCGGTTACTCAGGAGCTTAACAGTGCCCATAAAATGGTTTGGAAACACATCAATAAGGCTGGATACAAAATGAAGCTCAATATATGAGTACCTCACGAAATAACTCAGAAAACATGGATTTCCAACTGCAAACCTCTGCTGTATCGCAGCAAAATCAACCTATTTCTGAAGCTAATGATATCTGGTGACAAAATGTAGGCCACTTACGATAATGAGAAAGGAAAATCGTTGTGGGCAAGACTGTTTTGCCTTGTGTTTGATAGTATTGGCAGGGAATGAAGCTCTTATTTCGGACTGTTAACAATTGAGAGCATTAATTTGCCTATAAGTAGCCAACTTTTTCTAATAGGAGAGGTATTGTGTTGCATAAAGATAACGACAGGCTGCACACATCGAAAGTGACTCGCCAGTTTGGTTTGGAGATTGTTATGTCTCCACATATAGATTAGTCCTGGCACCATCAAAATTTGTCTCTGTTTATGGCAAACGAATGTGCGGGTAAAAATTTCGCCTTAACAGAAGTTTGTGAAAATCGCCCGTCGGATTTTTTTTTTGCCGATACGTACGGTGAATTTTTGTGAGAGAGGCAAAATGGAATTGCGTTCAAAATAGCAACAAGCTGGTGCATATTTGATCTAAATTGTATTATTCTAATTAGACTAAATAAAGTCTCAAATGTCATCCAAAAATAATGGATTTCTTCTTAGTAAAAATTACATATTGTATCGTTTTGTTTGTAATGTGTAACTACGAATTATCTAAAAGCGAGGTAAGCTGAAAGAAATCTGAAATGTGAAATCGATTCTGCAGGCAAAATATCAAACATTGCACAGGGTTACATTACGAAAATTGTTACTTGTATTAATTTCATATAAATTTACAAGTAGTTTCACATTAAACTGGAGATGGTTTTCCTAAATATATCCTCTCTATTTATATTTACATCCAGGTGCGCTTACTTCGACAATGAGTTTTGTGCTCCTTTAATTTTATAGCATACATACTTCCCAAACAAATGTCCTTTTCTCACACCACAAAATTTCCTTGTCTATTCTGGCGTTATTTTACTACATTTAATGTGTTTCCTGATTCAATTTGATGTGTTTATTTACGAGTGTTGTATTGTAGCCCGTATTTATTTACGATATTTATCAATTATTTACAATGACCATCCGCTCCATAGCGTTTGGCTTTGTTTGTTAACTTCGTCCTTACTCACTCTACTGAGTTTATCTGTCTATGTGCGCCTTTTCCTCTATATCAATGGTATTTCTTGTGCAAGCGATTTGCTTTTCTATTATCCTGCCATGTCTGCATGTTGGTACAAGAAAATTGTAATATAACAACATACAATTTATTATTGCCCCTGGGCAATTGGAGTTAATGACGAGGATGATGTGAGTCTTTGTATTGGAATTGTTTGTAACAATATAGGTTATGGTCAGTTTTGCTTATGCCATGAGAGTAATTGTTACTGTGGCTGTTGGAATTAGGAAAGGACATTGTGGCAGGAAGGACGAAAGTGTGGCAGTCAATGTTTGTGGTATGAAATTTAATGGTATAATTTGTAGAAGGGTATAGTAATTATTTTAAATTTATGGTGGTAAGGGTGCTAGTTTTGAATACTCAGCCCAAGGAATAAATGAATGAATCTTAATTAAACGTCTTAAAACTTAACACAGCCTAATATTTCAAAATTTTCCGATTTTCTTTATATTTAAAGTTTAAAAAATAAACTAGAATTTAACATAACAAAATAATTTAAATAAAACTAAAAAACTATCTTAATATATTTCACAAAATAAAGGTAAATTCATATTTAATTGTTCTTTTTTTTAGTGTGTCTAAGCTTGATTGCGCTGATAATTTTCTCTTCTCTTTTAACAGTTCTATGTAGGGGGATGAATACCTTCACTACTGCCCGTTTTATAGCACAAGACCTTTCAAAATTAGAATCATTTTCACATAAACCTTCTAAAGCATTTTGGATTATTCCTAGATTATTTTCCAATCATTTTTCCGCTAAAATGTTTTCTGTAATATCTTCTGTTTCTGGTGTTGTTTCTCCAATATTTGGTTGGTATTGTGAAAAACTATCAATAAGATTCCCATTGGAGATACCATGGTCACCACTTTCAATAAGTTCTTGAATATTTTCTTCATCAACCTGCTCAAATCCAATATGATTTGCTATTTTCGTCATTTCTCTCACAACTTGTGGTAGCTCATTAATTATCTCAGCTTCAACCGTGTTAGTAAGTAAGCTGTTCCAGCATCCTTTGAGACAACTTTGTTGCACTTCATTCCATGATGAACCGATATTTTCTATGGCGTTCCTGATGTTAAATTTCTTTCAAATTTCTTTGATGGAAAATTCATTGCTGTCAACTGCTTAATACCCATATACAGGGTGGGCCATATGAGTGTTGGCGATTCAATTCTTCAATTTCTCGGTAACGCACGGCGCGGGGTGGCGGGGGGATATGTTGTTCGCTGCGCCACTTCCTGGAAATTTTGTCGCCATGGGGCCGTACACGGGAGTTCAGCGTGCATTTTGTGTCCGAGCGTATTACGAAAACAATAAATCAGTGATTACTGCACGACGTTTGTATCGGCATGAACACGGTTTGCACGATTTAAGTGAAGTTCCAAGCGCCAATGTGATACGAAAATGGATCAAAATGTTCAAAACAACCGGCCCAACAGTACCAATTACGGTTCGTGGTCGCCCAGTTTCTGCAAGAACAGATGACATTGTGGAGCGTGTTCGTGTTTCAGTTCAGCGAAATCCGCAACAGTCAACACGTAAGAGAAGTCAGTCTGTGGATGTCAAAGGAACAACTTTACGACGAATTTTGAAACGTGATTTGCATTTGAAGGCTTATAAGATTCAGACAGTCCAAGAATTAAAACCCGATGATGCCAATAACCGACTTAAATTTGTCAATTTGATGCTTTAGTGATGAGGCCAATTTTCACCTTAATGGCCATGTGAACAAGCAAAATTGTCGGTTCTGGTCCGAGACTAATCCCCGACGCTTGCATGAACGTCCACTTCACAGCCCTAAGCTTGTCGTGTGGGCTGGGATAACGTCAACCGGTATTATTGGACCA
>JAHXMU010000525.1:340869-356023 GCA_019455685.1 Philornis downsi | reverse complement strand
AAAATTCCCATGCTTCTACTTTTTAAAAATACAAATATATTTTTTTTCATATTTCGTAGTTTTTTTTAATTGAATATTTAAACCGCCGACACCCTTATGGCCCACCCTGTAGAAGAGTAAATGGTGTATTTTTAAGCAAAAGTTAGGTTAATTTTATGCCTACAATTAAACTGTATGCAAAGATTGCCGATAAATGTGGACATGCCAGTATAAAAATTTCCTTTCGAATTTTTGGTCACACCAAATGAATGACCCCAATGGAAACAATTTGGCATGGAATTGTTTTTTTTTCCAAAAACAACTGCAATATGTGTTCGCATACGCTATGATAAGTTTATAGGTATATAAATTGCATTACTCTGCTGATGCTTTTTGTTCGAAATGTACATATGTATAATGATTGTATACATATATAAATTATCCATCCCATAAAATTAAAACAAGAGAAGCAAATGAATGACGGCGATAGTTATGGCCCTGTGGACTACACCCCAATAGCAGTCAGCCCGAGAATGAAGGAGCAAAAGGCAAAACCCATAATCAAAAGTCGAGAAGCAGATAATAGAGTTCCCAAAAGTACTATAAGGACAACAGTCGAACATTGTAATGTAGATCTTGTTAAGGATGGTGGTCACCATAGCATCATCCAAAAAATGAACACTGACGCAGAGATGGCTTCCAAAAACAGCAGCGGCAATTTATTACTGCTGTTGAAAATAATTAATTTATATCATTTAACATGACAACACAGTTTTAATTATAACTCACAATAACTAAAACCTCTCTCTGGGCGAATCCAGGCGAATAATATGTTGGAGTGGAACAACCGCAGGCTTCGAACAGCAGTAACCCAACTTGCCCTACAGACAAGCAACCTGTTACCGTCTCTCTGCTTACAACAAAAGGGGGAAGGATATGCAGGAAACCGGGAATGCACCAGCAGAGTGAAATAATAGCAAATAAAATGTTGTGAAAATAAGGGTGTACAGCATGAAAAATTACAAAGGAGTTTATTTGAAGCCTTTACTATTATAATGGACTTTCACAGCGCCATGGCGAAAGCGGCGGTATTGAAGGAGCCTTCATGATATACAACTCTTTCTTTGTCTATGAGATTCCTTACTGACTGTGTTAGATGTGAGGATGCTGCCACTGACCCTGTTTATGAATCTCCATAAAATTATGCACATCCTGTTCCTTCAGAAGCGAATTGCAATTACTGTGCATAGCAAAGTTGTGTCAAAGCCAAAATTTCTCATTATATTTCATATAGCTTTGTGCTGTTGGCAGTGAGGCAAGAAATCTATTTAATATTCTAGTTTGCATTTTTTTAACAGTAGCCTGAGTAAGAAGATTAGTCTGCTGTTTGCAAATTTTTGCCGATACTAAATCAAAATCAATAACAGCGCTTGTGCTGTAAAGTGAATCGCTTGCGAAAAATAATATTATTTGTTAAAAAGCAAATTTATTATTTGGTAAAACATTAACTTCAATATTTTTTGGTTTTTATGTATATTCAAGCGCAACACCAATAGATTTTACAAGGCTTGAATGACGAAAAGAAATTTTGGCAAAATGATGATATTGCCATAAAGCCAGGCTGTCTGCATAGCTGTTTTGGATCCAGCCATGAAATGCTATAATAATTGTAAACGATTTACTAAGCCTCATGCATCTGAAAATCTTAATTTAATGAGAATTCCTCTCTGACTGCACGCACTCGAAAAGCATCACAAACAGTCACGGATGAGAAATAATTACAAAACTTCCTTTCTTCATTTTTATTGACAAAAATCCATTATTTTGCTTTCGTTTCCGCAACCAACAAATTTAACATAATCTACGTCATCTTCCAAATTTCCTGAGCTACTGGTCTTGAGCATGAACACACAAAATTCTATTGCACAGATCAAACTATATGAAATAAATTTTCTTTTAATTTTCATTTAATTATTCGTTTAAAGAACAGCGCAATGAAACAACATTCTTTCATTACAACTATGGAAAGAATTGACGCAGAAACATCTAATTCTATTAAATCGTACATCAAACTGGTACGACAGAGTTTTTGAAAAACTCTACACAGAAAGATTTTTCACGCTTAGAGCAAATCAATTTTACTCGGATCTGTCTTGGTCACACCAATTTGACTTACGCACATTACATAGATAAGGGTTTAAGCAATATTCGTCCTTTATGCAATAGTGCCAGTATTGGCATCAACCATATCATTTATACATACATGCACATTCCTTAGCCGAGATTAGCAGAGATTATCAACATTCGCTAATGAAGATCCCATCACTATCATCGCTAATCCCTCAGATAGGAAATAGAAATATAACATTAATTTTAGATTTCATCAAAAAATCGAACTTGTATTCTAATATTCTAATACTTCTCATCTTGTATTTTCCAATATTACTATGTTAGCTGAAGGCGCAGGCAGCCATGGCTAATTATTTTTTAATGTAGTTAGCCTTAAGTTTTTTCACCTTTAAATGAGCTTTATATGACAAAGCTAACAATTGCCAAAAAGCCTAATGGCGGACCGCTGTGCAGCTGCACTTTTTTCCATGGGCCGATAAAGTTTTAATAATCCTGTTCTGATGTTGTTCGAAAGAAATTGAAAGCCAGTACAGAATTTTCAATCAATTGAGCTGACTTACATATACATGGTGTCCGTCGGGAAAGTATGCTACTTTGTTTTGCCGCCATTTTGGTAAACATTAGTCCTGACAGTTCATATTTGGCAGCCCTAAAGTACAGACAGGGCAAATTTATTATGGAAAAATATTCGATAAATCGACGTGTTTTAGTCGTTAAAACAATTTATCAAAATCAATCATCGTTTACTGTGGCGATGAGAAAGTTACGTGAAATTTTTGGGACAAACAACGCGCCAACAAGACGCACTATTTATCGTGTAGTGAATGATTTCGAAGGAAGAGGGTCTGTAACTTATAAGGCCAGGCATGGACTACAACGTACTGCAAGATCGGCTGAAAACATTACTGCTGCTCAAGAAAGTGTTCAAAACAATCCATCAACCTCAATTCGATGCTGTGCTCAGGAGCTTGGTCTTCAAAGAACAACTTTGGCTACAATTTTGCACAGGGATTTGTTTCCATTTACGATTCAGTTGAGACAAGAACTTCTTCCACAAGACTATTTACGCCGCCGTACATATACGTACAGCTTACCCATGACAACCCCGATTTTCATGAAAAAATCATAATGAGTGACGAGACACATTTTCATTTCAATGGATATGTGAATAAACAAAATATTCGATTCTGGGCATTGGAATACCCTCAAATTATTCATCAGTCACCCTTGCATCCATTAAAACTGACAGTGTGGTGTGCAATTTTGGTCAGGAGGAATCATTGGACTTTAGTCCTTTGAAACTGAAAAGGGCGTAACGGTAACTGTCAATGGGGAGTGATATCGTGATACGATTGAAAACTTTTTAATGCCACAACTGCATGCTTTGATTAACATGTGGCATCAAAACGACGGTGCCACATCGCACACAGCCAGGCTTACAATGGAATTACTGCGAGACCTCTTTCCACAATAAGTTATTTCAAAAAATGATGATGTTGATTTGCCTCCATGGTCGCTTGATTTGACTGCTCCAGACATCTTCTTGAGGGGATATCTAAGAAGCAAGGTTTATGCAAACAAACCAGAAACGTTTGAACAACTCAAACAAAATATTCGTGATGAAATTAATGAAATACAGCGTGAAATGTGTGAGAATGAAATGAAAGGTGTGCTCAAAAGGGTTCGCATTTGTGAGGCTAACAGAGGCGGACATTTATCTGATAATTTATTCCATACAAAATTGCTCACATTAAACATTTATCAATTAAACATTAAACATTTATTAATATAAGATCCATTCTCTTTCATTAAATCAAAAATTGTAAACGAACAAAGTACCAAAGTACCTTCCCGACGGACACCCTGTACATACATTCAATATCGCTTTGCAAGGATTTTATCGAAAAAAAAAACTCTAAATTAAAGCACAATAAAGGAAACAAAATCATAATTTTCCGAACTCCTTAGAAAATCCTAGAAATTACTGAGCGCCCAATTTGTATGGCCGATATTTTAAGGGGCCTACCAATGCAGTCAATTTATATTGGCAAACTTGTCCCATGGGTGTTAAATTATATAGAATTAACTGCAATTAAATGAAAGATATGAATATAATATTGGATTGGTTACATTGGTTACACATGTTAACCAAATAATATGCATGGTAGTTACTACTGGTTCCATTTGAATTTTTTAAAATTTTAGTAAGCATTAAAACATAATAAATTACCAAAAATGTATAGAAATTCGGCTAAAGAGTTAGGAGTTACAATAGATAATTAAATTCCTACTAATCGACAAATTTGTGTGGGAGGTATCACAAGAGATGTGGCAATGTCATCCATTCACATTCTCTAAATTTAGTTTACCAAATACATGATATGTTTAAAATTTGACTGAACTTAAACTGACACACATGAAGTCTTACTCTTATTATATGAGTTAAATCGGTTATTTGTACAGGACGTAGTTTACTGCTTGGCCGACTTTTCTCGAGTTTTGTACACTAATATAATTATAAACGAATATAATACAGAAAAATCTATGCTAAGGTAGTCTACCAGTTAGAAATTTCAAAGGATTAGAAGTTTGTATTTCAGAAAAATGGTTAATTTGTAATTAATTAGCAGACATAGCGAAGAAGACACAAGAAATTGTCTTTCTTTTTCAACATAATCTTCTTTTAGCTCGATACACTTTTTTCAGCGATATTCAACAGCCCTGTTTACATAGGGTGGCGCATAAGTAACGTTAACAGCGACTATATAGAATGCGTTCTTGTGCATCATTTGGTTTTAACTCGTGAACCAATTGCATCTTATATGGGAAAAGATGTAACATATGTAAAATTCTTTGTAAAGACCGCATAGACATCTCTAACTACTGAGAACTTCGCCTGATGGAAGTTTTGAGAGCTTTAATCAAAACTTGCTTGCACTCGAGCAATGGTCACTTCATTGCAAACTGCACGAGGTCTTGCAGCATGCGGAAGATCACAGACAGCTCCAAAACGCTGAACCAATCGGTAAATTGTTGGAGCGCTAGGGGCATTTCGAACATGCAAGAAATATCGATATGATCTGAATAATCGAATGCTGACTTTCAAAGTAAAATTGAACAACTTTGGTTCTTTGTTCTGTGCTGAGCCTTTCCATCATAAATTTCCCAAGTATTATTTAGTCTATTCTGTAAAGAAACGAAATAAAAAGACTTAAACACAAAATGTATTCACTGATCAAATCTTAATGTTACTTATGCCACCCTATAGTAAGAAGCCAACAACCGCAGACTCCACCTCTTCATTGTTGGCAATTCTTTTACCAGCGTGATGAAGGTAATGAATTAATTCGAACTTTAATGCATTAATTTTGACCATCGGAATAGTGGATGTGTGAACTGGTCTTGATGAAACAACACTTTAGTTTTTGCTAAATGCGGCATTTTTTCCATAATTTCATCACTTAAGAGCTACTGTCGCCCTTGATGATTTTGCCTTTCTGAAGACAATCAATAAAAATTATCCCCTGTGCATACCGAAAAAAGTGGACGCCATGACTTTGCCTGTAGATGGCACCGTTTTCCCCTTCTTTCAATACGATTCTCCCAGTTCAATCCACTGCTTTCACTGTTCCTGCATCTCAGATGTGAAGTGGTGGGTCTATGTCCCAATTATAATTATAAATCGGCGCAAAAATTCGTCTTTATTGCGGTGAAACAACGCCAAACCTTTTAAACTCTACTGAAACATCTGTACGAAGCTGTTCTTACTCTAATGTTAGCAAGCGCGGCACCCATCTTGCGCACAGCTTTCTCATCTTCAAATCTGCAGTCAATATACAATATGTAACACCTTTTGTAATGCCCATTAGCTCACTCACTTTCAGCGGACGATCAGTCAGTACCATTTTGTGGATTTTTTTAAACGGCTCCGCGTGGACACTTTAATTGGTCGACCACTGCGGTGTTCGTCTTGGCAGCTCATACGGCTTCATTTAAACTTTGTTGCCCAATATTTTACAGTCGTAAACGGAGGTAGAATCTAGCTTAGCTTTAATATTGGTTGTACTGAAACCTTTTAAATGGAGATATTGAATTACATAACGGTCAACAATGTTTTCTATGTTTACAGATTCACCGAGGTCAATTACTTTTGATGGCTTAAATAAAAATATTAAACAACATGGCGCCTTGAAACTTAAAACACATGTTTTATAAGGTTGCCACTTTTCACCAAAATAATTGTTTCTTAAATCACTGGCACTATATATACGTCAGGTCGGTTAGTTTTAGGACCGTCCTCGTACATTTACACGTTAACCAACTGCTGGCTGTTATGACAGCACGTAAGCCAAAGGCGAGCACACAAAAGCTAAATGAATCAGGTGATCGCACCGTGCGTATGCCTTTCGAATAAGTCACATAATTTGTAAACGAAAACGCATCGGATTGCATTCGATGAAGGACAATAATTACGAAAAATAGAGATCATGTGAATGAAATAATAAATTGTAAACTTATTCAACGGAAACTGGAGATCATGTGAATGATATAAGAATTTGTAAACTTTACCAACAGAAATTAGATATCATAAGGATGAAGTAATAAATTGCAAACTTTAGCAGCAGAAATTGGAGATCATGAGAATGAAATAATAAATTTGTTAACTATAAAATTGTAAACAGATGGAAGCAAAGAAATATAAAAGTAAGCCGAGGTATTGTTAAGACTAAATTCATATTCAATAAATTAGAACTTAACTCACTCTCAAATAAAGTAGTCGTGTATAATTTAAATAAGTTGAAACTTCCACTACGAAGAAGTGCGAGGATAAGGAATTTAACTTAAATAAGTGATCTCGAGAATTGGGGCTTGCACTACAAACAAGTATAAGAATAGGTGGTTGGTTCTCATTAGAGAAAATACTGGTATTGTGAAAGAACTAAGGGATAGACGGCGATCCCTTAGTGATTGTCCTTTTCTAACGGTTCCCATGTTTTAAATTCTGACACCATCTATATGTCCGCTTGGCTAGTTTTGGGATCGCCTTTTTACATTTACTCATTAACCGGAAGCGTTAAAAGAGATCTCCGTTGAAAATTGATCATATCAATCAATGACGTATTACAGCTCCCATACAAAAAATGTAAGTTTAGTTTTATCACTTTCAAATTTACTGAAATTTGATCATATTTAGTGCATATAATTCGATCGTGTTAAGGTCAAGGCCTATTAGGTAATATCGATTCATGATTGGGTGCAGCTTTCACATAAATAAACTGTACAAACATACATTCACCATTTCCTTAGACACAGGACACACAAATATTCCTTAAGGAACTTCAGCTATGGTGGAGGTTCACTTATTGGTCGGTATTTCCCGACTGTAGTATTGTGCGTGTTCGACTGTGCACCTGTCCAACTTTGCTCTTGTCCACTTGTTTTCAATATCGAATCTTATGTTGGCCTGCCAACAGAAAAAAAAACACGCTTCCTTCGACAAAAGAAAAGCGGGGGTATTGAAGTACCACTTTTTGTTTCATCTGTAGTAGGTGGCCTGTTTGCCCATTTCTGATTCCGGATAACTACTTGAGAAATTATTTCTACTATCACATTGTGGCAGGCTTTAGCCCAGTAGTCATTTTCAACGTCCGTCTCACCGGCCAGTGAGAGAGTCGAACACGGCCCAATGCTCATAAAGAATCTTGAAGTGACCTTCGGTATGAGGTAGCTAATCCTTCAATGAAATGTCCTTTTCTTTGCATCAAATACTATATGTCTCACGTTTAAGCATGAAAGCATAATAATGAAAGCAACATTTTACCACTGCATGGTTTCCCTAAATACAGGAAACGGTTACCATTTCAATGTTATTAGGTGTGCTACTAAGTTCCCGCTGTTTGCCAATAGATGGCGCTGTCGATACCGCCACAACCCGAACGTCACGAGCCAAGCTTAGATAAATGGTAAACATACCGCTTCGACACAATTGTGATTTTCTTTTGACCTTGTGTGAATATGTATGATTTTGAGTCAATTAATCGCTATATGCGGAAGCATTGATTTTCTTTTTTCTATCGAAGAAAACGGTGGCCGAAGTTCATCGAAAGCTTCAAAACGTTTACAGAGATGCTGCTTTAAGTAGAACAACGATTCTGTAATTTGAAAGATGGTGATTTTGACGTTGACGACCTTTCGCATAAAGGAAGACGAAAAATTTTCGAAGACACTGAATTGACAGCATTGCTTAATGGAGATCCATATCAAACGCAGGTAGAGCTTGCTTCTATCTTCCAAGCAATTTGCAAGCGATTACATGCTTTGGAAATGATTCAAAAGCAAGGAAATTGGGTTCCTTATGAGTTGAAGCCAAGGGACGTTGAGCGTGTTTTTTTGAAGCTCGATGAATAACTGCTTCAGTGACAAAAAAGGAAATGTTTTCTTCATCGCATTGTAACGGGTGATGAAAAATAGATTCATTACAGTAATCCAAAGAAAGAATGAGGGCTGCCCGGTCATGCTTCTATATCGTCGCATCGTTTCAATATTCACGCTGCGAAGGTTATGCTCCGTATTTGGTGAGATTAGGTCGGCCTTATTTACTACGAGGTGTTGAAATCGAGCGAAACCATCACTGGGAATTGGTATCGATTTCAATTAATGCGATTGAGCTGAGCTCTGTACAAGAAAGGCCCACAATATGCGGAGAGGCAACAGAAAATGATTCTTCAGCATGTTAACGCACAGCCTCACGTGGCCAAGCCCGTTAAAACCTACTTGGCAATGGGAATTCATACTCCATCCCCCATATTCTTGAGATATTGTGCCGCCCGCTTATAACTTGTTCCGTTCGATGGTACACGGTCTGGCTAACCAGCAGTTCCACTCATATGATGACATCTAGGAATGACTAAATTCGTGGATAGCCTCAAGAGATGAACAGTTTTACCGTGACGAAATTCGAGCTTTGCTAGAAAGATGAGAAAAATTAGTAGCTAGCAAAGGACAATACTTTCAATGAATCAGTTGTAAACATTTTGTCTTCCCTGCTAGACTTTTTTACTTTGCATGACTTTCATCATTTGCTTTCTCAAGAAGTTTATCGAAAATCTCGACCTTGTTTATTGCATTGCAACTAACGACGAGAGGAGATGTTCCAATCTCAAATTCGTGACATCTGCCAGTATATACAGTTTCCCTGAAAAGTACCTTCTCTTCCTTCATCAACACTGCAGTCATTTTCATTACCATTTCCATCAGGCTAAGCTATTAAGGGTTAATGATATTTTATTGTCGTTCGTATATAAAAGACTTACGGAATGTAAACGAGAAAGGCCCATAAAGACAACAAGCAAGCAAAAGGACACACTGTGATTACACTTCACATTCAACGTGATTCTGGTAGTGTCGCATATTGATTGTAATAAACTAAAATTACAGTTATTTTCATCCTCAATATTCATTTTGTTTGGTCATTGTTGGTACTTATTGGCAATGTTGTCTGTGTAGGTGTGTTCGTTTAAATACGTGCGGCATCATCTTTACACTTAATGGCATCACAACCCATTATGAATATGTATTGTCCTTCTTAAGGATACAAGTAGGCCACCTACTCTAACACACTCACTCTTGTTTTCGCATATACTGATGCTCTCCCTCTATAATGAAAGCATTGAAGGTGTGCCATGTTCAAGTTTGTGATTTCCCTTTCTCTTACGCTCTCCTTGATAATTGTGTAAGTGAGTGTGTGCGAAAAGGAAAGTTGACGTCTCCCAATGACTTCGATTGTGTGCGAATGTGTGTAACTATAATTGCTTTCTTTGTATAAATATGTCTCAGTGTATGTGATTTTGTTTAATACCAGCTGGAAATAGTACGGAGAGTGGGGCCTTTTAGTTTCCCTGAGTACATGATTGTAGATCCACCATTATAAGATCATTTCAAACTAAAACTAGGAGAAAGACGTTCCCGGTAATCACTCACAGGAAATCTTTGGAAGTGCTACGGAAGGAGACTTTATAGAAAGTAAAAAATATATTGAATAAAGAATTACTACAAAAAGTGCCCTGACGGCAGGCACTTTTAAAAGTCGGTGGCAGAAATCGTGCTAAATGATCTGCAAAGGAATATATTCCAAGAATACTTCATAATTTTTTTAGATGAGGATTCTCAACGACAATATTTGTTTGTCTTACGAGTATACAAGTCTAGTCTAGTCGCCACAATTTAAAATGTACAACTTTGAAAATTTGCAAGGAACCGGTATTCGAACTCTAAATGCTTCTTTGCCACTAGGATTTAAGCTATTGCAAATTTATGATAAATTATAACTAATCTGGAATACTAATACTGAAATAAATTTTTATCTTGATCAATGCAGAAATTTCAGTCATATTTTACTTTAGCAGATGTACCAAATTTGAGTGAATTCAATTCAGTGAAGTAAAATATTTCAGCCTAAATCGTTCATTTGTATGGGAGGTACTAGAAGAAAAGTGATTAAACAACCAACATTTTCAGGTTTTACAGAGTGTTGTTAAACAATATAATGGACAAAAATGAGGAGACTGCGATCAATGATTTGGCAGTTACAGGAAGATTATTGATGAATTTATGTGGCAAGTCCCAGAAGGGTTGGACTCTTCTACTATCTACCAAAATATTAGGCTGTACTAAGTTTTAATACATTTCGTATACAATACATTCGTATACAATATAAGTGGTGTAATTATATTGTCTACCAGCCAAACAGGCAGACAGACTGGTATCGCTTAATCGATTTAAAATGTCATGAGATACATTTGGTCAAAATGTACCCAGTGCTTTAAACTCTTCCTTCTGGACATTTTTGGCCTTATCTAATGATACATCATCATCACCCTTCAGGATGAAGTTGTAACCATTTCTCCAGGTGGATCTATAATAACATGAGTTTTCTATTAAAAACAATTCAAGCATTGTTGCGTTGAAAAGTAAAGCAGCAGTGATTATAAAGTTCTTTAGAATAAAAAAGTTACTGTTCCTGCCACGCCTAATAAAATAACAAATTTAATGTGAGGGAATGCCGGACGTAATGAAACACGCGGCGATCGTGCATATGATCGAGGGTTCGATTACCAATACAATCACCAAATCTTTCACTGAGTGGTGGTCACGTAGATGCGCCTGGCGAACACATAAAGAAGTTGAGAAATCGACAAGTCTAGTAAAGGCTTTTCAAATGGATATTCCGAATCGTTGTTATGCGACAGGTTTCCTTCAATCAGTCTTAAAATAGAATTAGCTTTAACTCACTGAATATGAGATGCTTCCCCTATATCGTATTCATGGGATTGAGAATTTGCGTATTTAAGAATGGATGTTGCATTTCTTGGGAAAGATCAAGTAAATCTGTAATTATCCTTTTTGTCTCTTTTACTTAAACAAATAAAAATGTCAATATCTCTACACATACAATTTGCATTTCCAAATACTCACTAATATTAAATAATATTCAAATCACCCACATTATTGAAAAAATCGCATTTGTTTCAAAAATTCGGTTGAAAAAATTACATATTTTCTCATCGAAAACGAAACGTTTTGGAACATCAATATGTTTGGAATAATACTTGAATCAATAACTTTTTATAATAAGCCCTTGAAGAACTCGAATTTTACAATTGGATACTCCTTTTCCTACCATGACACCGTTACAAAATTAGGTAGAAGTAACGATGTTTTTAGTTCAACAGTCAGAAACTTCAGTCTTTGATCAAGGATTCATAATAGTTGTGTTCTTCGGGCATATTGTTAAGAGGAACCAGATTCCAACAAAAGGATATCCGCAGACAATTTAGATATGTTTGGTTTGATAAAAACACGAGCATGCAGAGTAAATTGCTTGTGATGAATGCGTGGTGCTCCTAGGCTTGGTGATCCGAGGGCTCATGGAGTTTTAGTCGCTATGAATCACTTCGACGGGAAGCGTCGCGCATTTTACGAGAACTCTCGTTCATATATTGCTACTAGGCGACTATATTGTACTGAATATGGACTACGGCCAATTATTCATCCTTTTTTCTTCGAAAATGCGCGGGGCCGAAACGTCACGGTTAATACGGAACGCTATGTTGAGACGTTGGACGGATTTTTGGCTCCAGAAATTTAAAGTTCAAGACTAGTGAATTCTAGAATTTGGTTCCAATAAGATGGAGCTACCTGTCACACATCAAATGACTCCATGGCGGTGGTGAAGCAGATGTTCCCTGGCAGACTGATTTCGAAAAGAGTTGATATCCCATGGCCCCCACGTAGTCCAGACTTGACGCCTCTTGACTTTTTTTTTTGTGGTGATACCTCAAACACAAAGTCTACAGTAATAATCCAAGAAACATCGTTCAGCTCAAGGAGAATATCCGTGGTGAAATGGCAGCCAGCGCTCTCTTCAATAGAAGAAAAAACTGTTGCCAAAAGGTCTGGAGATGAATAAGTGGAGAGGTTTGGTGCTCGAGGTGAAGCCTGTAATGCTAAGCTAAGGACAAAATGTAAAGGTTAGCGTAAGCAGGAACAACAACTATGGAATCTGATCATGCTTGTACAGAGCATTCTCCAAACATGGTAGTTTTTTCCAAAGTTTTTAATTCGCGAACATAGCGCAAGTGAAGGAACCACTCCAATTGTCTATAATGGAATAGACAATTTACCAATGAATCAAATCGAGATCGATGTCATGGTTTGAGAATAACAAAACTGGTCTAGAAATTTCACCCAGGTGAACTTACCTTACCTTAACTTACCTTCATCCAATGTCCTTTTGGATCTGTATTATCCAATTATCTGCAATGGAACAGACATTTTGCCATTGAAACACATTGAGCTCGGAATAGTAATGTCATGGTTTAAGAATAACAAGATTGGTCCAGAAATTTCAGTCAGTGGAACCGACTTATCTTCACCCAATGTCCTTTTGTGTTGCCGCAACAAATACTTTGAATTAAAGCAGAATAAAGAAAGCAACAATTCTGAATATTTTCGTTTGGAATATGTAGAAAGACCAGCAATTTGTAAATGTGGTATCCTAAATGGCATGGTAGTGTAATTGAATCGAATATATGAGTCTAGGAATATAAAAGATATGCAGGTTAATTTGTCTTGGAGGTGCCAGAGAGGACATGGTTATCCCGTCAATTTTTCACATTTTAGCTAGCAATATAATTGAAAATAATTTAATAACTTTAGTCTACATATTTTTGATTATTGCGGAAAATTAAACTTCAATAAATCGGAAAATTATATTTCAATCATCCGCCTAATTTGGTCGAGTTTGGTGCAACTAATTGAAAGAAATGAAAGTAAGAATATGTTAGTTAAATTGTATGAGAGGCATCAAAAGGGGTGTGCTTACCTGATCATTTATTTCTGGGTTTATGTAAAATTACCACATAAGGTAGTACAGGGTGGCTCACAAATTATGCTACAAACGCTAAACGGGAAACAATGATGTTGAAGGAATTTTTTTGCAATTGGAACTTCACCGGGGACGTATCCGTTTCAACAGCATTTCATACCAGCAAGATGAAGTAACTACATGCATAGTGAGACCGATTGTGACTCAGCTCCAACGAAAATTCCTAAATTTCCACTTTCCACTCCAATTTCCGCTGTACCCAAAGGTCACCTGATCTGACTCCACCAGACGTTTTTAATGGGATTATATCAAGCAAGAGGTATACAAAACGAAATCAGGGAATTTAACTGAATTGAAGAAGTCCATTAAAACAATAATTGAGCCACTCCCGATTTCAACTCTTCAGGTCGTATTGAATAATTTTCTAAACAAGTGTCGCATATGCGTAAAAGAGCAGTATGCTAATTTAAGGCCTATAATATTTAAAACTTATTACTTTTATAAAATAAAATTGAATTTCCTGCACAATAAGAAAAAAGAAAATTAATAAGTAAATAAATAAAATACATTGATTAAAAAGTTATTTGAATTCTTCAGTCCAGAGCCACTTTGTAGAGAAAAGTTTAGACTTGTAGATAGAAATCACAGAGGACTGATTGAATTTAAAAAAATCGATTAATTTGTATGGGACTGAGTGTGGCAACGTTCTTAATGCGACTATATAAAATATATAAAGCTAACAATATATGGATTAAATCAGGAATTTGTATGGGTGGTATCTGAAGGGATGATACCAGGCTATGCGTGAGGAGTTACAAGGAAAACTTTAAATTGTGGAAAATCTGTGAATTTGTATGGGAGGCAACAGAAAAGGTGTCCCGATATATCCCATCTACAATTCATTCGTTTCAGATAATTTCGGAAATACTTATTTTTGGGGACTTTTTACAAACTTACGAAAGCTACATGATTATATTTGTAAGACTAATATTAACCTCAAACGGAATTCCGTCTAATGAAAGTTGTCGCTGGAAAAATGTCCCCTAAAAGAGATGACGTAAAGAAAACAAACAATAGCTGATATTCATTAAAAATCATTTTATTGCGATTTTTAATTTATCTATTGCCATTTCATTGCAGTTGTTCGATCAAATTTGATGCGAAATTTATACAAATATTGCATTTTTAAAATTTTTTCAATGACCAAGCGAGCAATTAGGGTGATTATATAGGTATACCTATATATTGAAGCGTTTTTTTACTATGTCTATCAACTATTATCGTATATTGTTATTAATCAACGAATGTGTGACCCAATAATTTCGGAAAAAAAGGTGAAAATCGTTTTTCTTTATTGAAAAATGGGATTGGTTCTACGTCCTGCGAACAATAAAGCCATAGAAAATGTATTGACTTATCGTTAGACATGTGGGGTTGTATGAAATGTCTTCTTTCATACATTCTCATACATGTTTAGAATCTTCCAATAACTTTGCTCTCAATTACGATTGTCAGTATCAAATGGACACGGACTGGGATACAATAAAGCCGTACAAGATGTATTGACTAATCGCTAAACATGTGGGGCTGTATGAATCTTCCAATAACTTCGCTCTCAATTACAATCGTCAGTATCAAAAGGATGCGCACTGGGATGCA
>JAHXMU010000525.1:306518-330213 GCA_019455685.1 Philornis downsi | reverse complement strand
GTCCTCAATTTCTTTTTAATTTGTTTAATTTTTCACATTCTACTCATAATAAGCAGCTTCTTATGCCTAAAATAACCACACTCGTGGGTCATGCTTTTGTGGTTGGAGTAGCACAAATCTACAATTCACGTTCAAGCCATTTCAAATGTTTTAAATTATGTACTGGTTCTTGCGAAAGGCACATTCTGCAACACTTTCAGACTTTTCAGTAAAATTTTGTTTTGAATTAAATTGTGAGCAGTCTTTATAACACACCCAGTATCATATACTTCCAGATTATATACCGATTAACTTTTAAATTAGTATTTTTAAATTTTTTTTTATCGTCTTTAATAATTACGCTATCTTTAAAATCATGTTATATTTTAATAAATTTTCTGTTTAATTTTTATTACGTGCTTTTTTAATTTATATTATTGAGCAAATTTAATCTAATAGATAGGAGATTAATCCAGGTTTAAGCTCTGGCGGTGTTGTGGTGATACAAATTAGTAGAGAGATAGTGGACTGTAGTATATGGGATTGTTTTTGAGTTGAATAATTGAGGGCCAATTCTTCCGTGCCGGGCAGTAAGTTCTGGGCTAAAGAATTGGCGGGCTTAGAACAATTGAATAATTTCTCAGAGTTGAGAAATTATACAAGTAAAGTTAAGATTTAATATATATAAAATATATAAAAGAGGGAGAGATAGAAAAACTGTAAATAAATTGGAGTTAATTCAATATGTTTATTTTCTGAGACTGAGATGCTCACCGTGTGAGTTGTGCTGCCAAACTGGCTGATTTTGAATCTGCAACTTTGCTGGTAAAATTGGATTTTCCATTTCCCTTTTTTCATATTTTCTTCAGCTTACAGTTAATAATTCACAATAATCATTGGGATATTTATCGATAATTATTTGATTGGTTTTAGATAACTTAAATAATAGCGTTATCTTTTATAATATTTAAATTACATATTTTCATTAAATTCAAAATTAATTCATTTAACTTAAAAGTAAGTATAAACTTGGAAGTTTATACAAAATGAATTGTTGCATATTGTAAATAACATGGGATTGGCCGAATTACAAGCCAAATAAATAAGTAGATAAAATAAATAAATAAATAATTAGTTTTTAAGATGATAGACCGTAAATGACCTCCATACTCATTGACACACATGCTAGACCAGACCAAAAAATTGTTGTAGAATCATTATCCATAATGGTTTAGATTGCACTGCAGTTATCGAAACCGTAACTGATGTAAGTTAAAATTTGATTCCCTGAGCGAACATCACAATCTCTTCCCTAATTCGAGTATGGGTAATGCCGACAATATGACAAGTATACTCTATAGTTTCATGGCCCCTATAGGCGAAACTGATTCCTTTTTACATGACTGCAATCAAATTCTGATTTAGTACAAGCAATAAACGCCAGTTTTGCTTTCTTGTGGCCTGCTAATGATGCTTTTTGTCATTCGTACATTTTCGATGATAAACTGGAAGTTAACAGTTGTTTGCGTAAAATGGGGAAATGTAACACGTATTCCCTTTAAATTCATCGAGAACCAGACACTAAAACAGTAAATTAAATTTGCAACTGAAAATACACATCCCACTCAATGGCGTATTGGAAGCAGGTTGCTTTTTTGCTGTTTTTTTTAGTTCCTACTTTTATTTGTTTTTTATTTCATTTAATTTTTCTTGCAGCAAAGTTCACTGTTGAAACATATTCAAATCATCTGTTATAGTTTTCAAATTTCAATTGCTCTAAATTGTATTTCGTTGAAATTTTTTTTAAAAAAAAAAAAAAAAAAAAATGCGAAAACTTTTTAAACTGTTCTCAAAGTTGATTATAGCACAGTCGATAGACAAAAACTTTGCTGATTATTTTTTTGACAAATTTTCTAGTAAACGAAACTTTGTCCTGTGGTTTTCATACCGGGACGGACGGACATCTGCTGTTGCTGTAATTCAAAATTACAAAGTAGAATTTGCAAATTGAAATGCTGATTATTATGAAATGTAGAATGACGAAAAGAGGAAACGTAACTAAAGAAATATAATATGCATGTAAAATATCAATAAAGAGTTATCTATGTATTGGTAGAATAAAATTTACGAAAATAAAAATAATTTAATAATAAATGCAAACGAATATGGATGCAATTTTATTTTCTTCTTTGATGTATGAAATCACAAAACTTCGACAATGAACTCGGCAAGACAATGACCAAAACTTCGTTGGAAGGAGTAGGCGTTTGAGGCACTGTCCAAACATGGTGTGACCGATTGGAGAAGAAGCGTAAAGGACTGACGAGCAAGAATATCTATCCCAGTCGCCACCTACATAAGTAAGTAAGTAATTGTAGTCCCATTATCATGTTCTGTTTATTTAGGTCAGAGAGATTTCAAGAATGGTAGCGGTATAGCTAGGGCAGTCGTAGCTTCTGAGACATTGAGCAAAATCTAAATTAAATTACTACGTTCCAATTTCAGGCATGTTCTGAAGTGATTTTATATTCATTTTTGGTTTGGTTTCTGACTTGCCAGATCAGCGGTTTTGATCGCCGGGTGATTTTTCCGTAGTTTTTCTTTTTTTTTTTTTTTTGTTTAATCGAATAAAACACTAAAATTTGCATCATGTACCAAATTGTTTTTTTGGAATCGAAAAATTGGTCTTTGCCATTTAATTTTAAAAGATGATTTCATGTAAATGTTGTCCACGGCTCCGGCTCAAAATGCCCATTCAGAAGGTCCAATTTTTCGACACTTTTTCGAGCATTTCCGCCTGTATTTCACGAATAACGCATTTTATTTTATCCTGTAAGGCTTCAAGAGTGTTCGACTTGTCCACATAGACTAACGACTTGAAATAATCAAGAGGCGTTAAATCGCAAGATCATGGGAGCTAAATCACAGGGCCAAGTCGAGAAATATGCTGCTCACCAAATGAATCCCTCAACACATCCATTGTTTCACGAGCAGTGTGGCGTGTTGCACCATCCTGATGAAACCACATGTCAACCAAGTTCAACTCAGCCAATTGGGGCAAAAAATTTCTTGTGATTGAGTAACACATGCCCAATCACTAAGAACGGTGACGAATTGACGTTTCACGATCGTCATAAACACTGGTCGCTACGGCTGCAATATTTTCTGCGATACACACTCTACACATGCTAGTCGATGATTTTATGTCCAACAAAGTAAATTTGGTGCCAAATTTGGAGATAACAGAACGAATTGTTGATTCAGCAGGTCGTATCAAACGATGCACATTTGTCACAGAGCACGAATTTCGATTATAAATTTCAACGATTTGCAATTGTTGCACATTTATTATGGTTTCCATGATGAAATGGCACAGTATACTGTACACCGTACAGCCATTACCAACCAGTGCTGCTAATCTGAAAAACTTAAATTCAAAAAAATCACCCTATATTGGACATTATTAGACATGATAGCAAGAAATCCAATTGACAGTTTAGTAATCTGTATGTCGCGTTATATTATGGCGATTAGTTTACACTAGATGGCATTCGAAAAATAAGATTTCGTACTCAAATGTGAACAACAACATAAGCAGAATACGCCATATTATAATTGGTTATCCATTTTTCGGCTTCAAAAGTAAAGTTAAATGAAACACACATAAAGGTATGATTTCGATGAAACTTGTATTACATTATAAAGCTTAAACCTTGCCATTATGTACGAAATAGAATGTGATTTAAGTGACCGCCTTTGGATTGGTTGCAGCAGTGGATCCTTCTGAGACAGTTTTCGATCACTTTTTTGCACATTTCGGAAGGTATCTTGGCAAAAACTTGACGAATGTTGATTTTCCAACGTTTAGGGATTATCCATGTAAACACGACTTTTGACATAGCCTGACAAAACAGATATTCTAACGGCGGCAAATCGCATGATCTTGGTGGCCAATGGAAGCTTTCTGGAAACTTCTCGTGCAATAAAGACAACATCGATGGTGTCGTATGGCACGTGACACCATCTTGTTGAAACTACATTTCCACAATCACTTCTGGGTTCTCCGAGCCCCATACAGCGTGTTGCTGTAGCGCCCAGTCAGCATATCTATGTCGTTGTAGATGGTCAGACGGCCTTAATTGTTGGGTGAGTTGGATCCAATTGCAATGCGCCACAATGAACTTTAAGATAATTCCATTGCTGAGAACGCCATGGAATCGACAAATACGGATCATCCACCACACCTTCAGCAACAGAAGCGATATTTTTGGCAGTGCTTACATTGTGGTTATGCAAATGCCTGACTACATCTGCAACGCTTTCAGTTTCTTCAATTTTCTTTAAAATTGCATATTAGATCGATTATGACTACCATAATCACCCCGTAATGCACGAAAAATAAATAATAATGATAGGTGAAATGATAAAATAATGATAGGTGACTGTACTCCGGGTTGAACCTACGATCATGCGGACGATAGTCGCATGTACGAACCATCGCGCCGCGGGATCGGTCACTTAAAGGAAATGTCAACAACATAACATACGTGCATGTGGGAGTTAATTGGCGTGAACAGAAATAAATTTCAAAAATGTTATGAGATTTTTGATCTAGTCGATGTTGTTTTTTAACACAATGATGTGTTTTATGCAGAGACCTTCACAAAAGTTCTGTTCCATTTCATCTTTGTTTTGTTTCAGATTCATAATCGGAATAACAATTTACTTTACACTTCGATTGTTTGCTTATCTGAAATGAAATTGAAAACCGACATTTATTCTAATTTTTTTTTTTATTGAAACATAATGAAACAGATATTTTGATTCGATAATCTGAAACGAGAATATAATTTCATTCAGTTTTCTTTTCTAATCTGAATCAAACCTGTAACCAAATGTAGTTTAGATTAGAATTTAGATTAGATGTACAATTTTATGCACATTTTCCGAATCGGTCCTGGAACCGAATGTAATTTGGATTATTTTCGGGGAAATAGGCCTGGTGGAAGGTAGAAATGATTCAAATAATTTATATTCTGAATTTACGGACTCTCAGAAACTTGTACTGCTACTCAAAAATGCTGTCTGTTTTTTGAAAATTTTCAAATTTCAAAAAGGAAAGTTTCATAAACTGAATCAAAATCAAAATTGTTTGTAATTTCGTATGAAACAAAAACAAAACGAGATACAATATTGATTCGATTGTGTGGATTAGTATAACAATTTTGTATGTTTTTGATTTGGCTAGTAGAAACTGAAACAAATCAAAACTACTTTGGGATTTAATTTCATTTCAGTGATGGTCTTTGGGTTTTGGGTTCGTTTATCAGGCAGAGAAGTTGGTTTGGTTTAGTTAAAAAGCAGTATGTCTGGTCTGCGGTTATAAATATTAAAAAGCAGAAGGCGTGATTGTAGTAGGATTTCATATAATTCTTAAGATTTTACTTATTTAAAGATTGTAATGCTTTCAGTTATAAATACACGTTACATCAACTAGTAACTACTTACGACGTGAAACGAATTTGTGTGTTAGCGATTTGTGAAAGAAGTTTGAGGCCTTAGGAAAGCCGAAACTTTAAAAGAGAGAGAATTGGGTTGAGAATTCATTTGTTGTCCATAACTATACCTATTTTTGAACAACATCTGGCAATAATTGCTTACGTTTAGTTCAATAGCTCTTGAACTTATTTTCAATCTTCAATGATGGGCATTCCATCAGCCAATCAAGAAAACTTTGATAAGTTGTTGAACTAACCATTGGTTTACTAAGCCCACTCCTGGGTTTTATCCTTCAATATTTCGGGGAAAAAACAAGTTCCAGCTGTTGTTTAGCACAGCTTTCACAAAAAAAAGAAGAAGAAAATGCTTACAAAAACCAATTTGTTCATGAATGAGAAATTTTCGCAAAATGGTTAATGGATTCTAGAAATAAATATTAAATATGCAAAAAGCAATACCAGTCAGCGAGACAACCAACCGGCCACCAGCCTGTTTTTATGATATGCAGCCTGGCAGCGAAAACAAAATGTTTCGCAATTTTTTTTTTTTTTGATAAAACTATAAACAAAGCAAAGTTCCACTTTTCGCCATATCGCATATACCAGTATTCGTGCCCATGACGAATTTTACTTTCATGACAACAAATAAATTCTGGCAGTTTTCCTTTTTGTCGCTCTCCTTTTTAAATGGCGCAGCAGTAGGGAATGGACGGTCTGGTTGCGTTTTTTTTTTGCCCACCAGTCATTATTTACTCTTTTGTTGTTGTGAAAAACGTGCAAATGTTTTGTTTCTATTGAAGCTTTAGACATTCATTGATGAGTTGCTGAAATTATTCTGAAATGAAATTTAAAATTGAAATTTCTAT
This sequence comes from Philornis downsi, assembly GCA_019455685.1. Lineage (NCBI taxonomy): Eukaryota > Metazoa > Arthropoda > Insecta > Diptera > Muscidae > Philornis > Philornis downsi. The sequence continues at coordinate 323,870 of JAHXMU010000525.1, read as the reverse complement.
CTCATCAAAAACTCAATATGACAATTCCAAGTAAATACATCAACAACATGTTTGGCAGTGCATTGAAACGGCATCGATGAAGTCGACAACTTGTTAGTATAGGTAGACAGGTTGCGATGTGATAGCTATTGAATTGAAGAGTAAAAATAGACGATCCGAAATGAGAATTATTCTTTCTGTACTAAAATAGATTAAGAATAATAAGTTTTAGAACGTCATTAATAAAATAAACATTTTAATAAAATTAAAAAAAAAAAAAAATAAAACGTAATAAAACGAAAATTTGCCATTCGGAAAATTTTGCAGATATATTTTGCGCCAGCCTAGCCGACCTAACAAAGAAGATACAAAAATTTGGCAAACATTTTCCTTGTTTTCCAGCGCTATCTCCTTTTAGCTCCATACACTTTTTCCAGCAATACTCAAAAGTTTCTATACCCCGTTTCAAGAAAGAACTATCAAACTCCTAAAAATAGCCATCAACCGCAGAGTACACCTCTTCATTTTTGAAAAATCTTTTACCACCGAGCCATTTTTTCAAGCTCAGAAATAGAAAATTGTCCGAAGGAGCTAAATGTAGCTAAATATAAGGTGCGTGGTTAAGCAATTCGTATTCAATTCAATAACTTTAGTCAACGCAATAATGAATGTATGAGCTGGAGCATTGTCTTGATGAAACAACACTTTTTTGTTCGCCAATTGCGACCTTCTTTCCATAATCAGCTAAATCAACACCTAAACCCTGCAATAAATTAGTTTCATATACGCCTTAGAAGCAGTTTCTCCTTCTAAAGATAATCCATGAAAATAATCCCATGCGCATCCCAAAAAACCAGACGCCTTGACCTTGCCTACAGATGAAACAACTTTCGCCTTTATTGGACACGATTCTCCTGCACTGTACTCTTTATGGTACTAACCGTACCACCGTACCATGGTACCTTAGTGTACCATCCCTAATATGAATTTCACTCAATTTATGTATGAGTACGAGTATGTATGAATATTATGCATGAATATGTCTATGCCAATGTCCAGAATGTGAAATAAGGACATAAAAAAATAGGATTAAAAATATCGTTGTATTTAAATATAAGCTGACGAAATTTGAAAATAAAATCAATTACTAACGACACTTTAGTCGAGACATTTGGCTAGGTTTTTCAATGCACATATTAGCTCGGTGGACAACTACTAGTGGTTTTGAATTAAAAGAGCCGGTAAAAACAAAATAGGCAGGCCCTATAATAATATACAGTATATTAAAAAATCCTGCTCTGCTGCACCACATATTCTCATTCCAGTCCACTTCTTTGCCTGTTCCTTTTCTTTGTCTCAGATGTAAAGCGGTGCAGCCATGACTCCTACATAGGTCATATAGCAAAAATTTGGCGTTATTTCGGTGAAATACCGCCATACTCCTCAAACTCTACTTAAACATGTTCACGACGCTGTTTTTGTTCTATAGAAAGCAAGTGGCAAGTGGCCGGCACCCATATTGCGGACAGCTTTCTCCTCCTCAAATCTTCGGTCAATATACGATATATAGTACTTTTTAAAATGCCTACCATTTCAGCTAGTTCACGCACCTTCAGCCGACCTTCAGATCATCCAATGCCATTTTCTTAACCGTGTCTGACGTGGACACCTCAACTGATCGACCACTTGCTGCTCGGTGTTCGTTTTGGCAGATTGTATGGCCTCGTTTAAACTCTGCTACTCAATATTTTACTGACGTAAACGAAGGAGCAGACTTTCCCAGAGTAGAATCTAGCTCGGCTTTAATATTGGTTGGACTGAGACTTTTTAAATGGAAATATTGAATTGCATAACGGTGAGCAATTTTTTCTATGTAAGCAAAATTCATTGAGATCGTTTACTTTTGAAGGCTTAAATAAAAATACTAAACAATGTGGTGCCTTGAAACTTAAAACATATGATTTGTAAGATTGCCACTTTTCACCAATATAATTTTTTTCAAACTACTTGTTGTAAACACGTTGCATATCCTACGACTTCAAGGTTAATCCCTAAGAAGTATGACCTTGAACATCCATTTTGCATCATTCTGGCTTACGTTTAATGTATTTAGATAACAACAGATTTTGTATAAGTAAGCAGATTTCCTTTCAATCAAAACATTTTCCAAGATATTTCGTTTACTTTAAGTAAATACAAGATGCATACCTTCAATAAATACAGAGCACAATTGATGGATTCTTTTGAGCACATGGGTGGACAACTGCTTCATAGCTCCGATAGAAATTTGTATCTATTATGTGCCATACCATGGCAAATGACACGGAGATCCCGTCAGGTGCTCTGAAAACGCTGGTAGAAGCGGCCAAAACCGCTGGAAAGAACCTGATTGTGAGCAGTGACGTCAATGCGCACCATCAAATATGGGGAAGTACCGATATCAACGACAGGGGTGAGTCACTTACTGAGTATATTGTAAGTACTGACCTAACAATTCGTAATAGGGGTGATAAACCTACATTCTTCACCAGACAAGAGGTGATGGATGTTACCGTTGTTTCTGACTAGCTGATAGGATTAGAGAATGGAAAGTTTTGGATGATCATAGCTTTTCAGATCACCGTTATATCAGTTTCTGCCTGAGTGGGCTGAGAAAGGTTCAAAGGATTGTTTTTCCACTGAATATCAGGAAAGCAGACATGAATAAGTATAGAGAGGTATGTATTTAATAGGAACTTTTTGAGGATACCTGACATTATTGCCTGGAACATCGAAGGCATCGAGTGGTCCATGGGTTAGGTCACAAGGGCTCTGAATGACTCGCTGCAGGTTTCATGCCCCAGGGGCGAGGCCAGGGGTAAGCAACGACCGCGATGGTGATCGTTGGAACTTGTAGATCTCAGGAAGTGCTGTAGGAAGCTATGTATAAGGGTTCACTGAAGAAGGCTAAGAGGAAGCCTTTGAGTGGTTTCTGCAGCAAAGTTGAAAACACTTCCGAAGCCGCAAGGCTAAGGCAAATACTGGCCTCCACACCGTGCACGGTGGGTTACCTCAGGAAACCGCAGGTTGACTGGAAAACATTCAGTGAGGAATCACTGGAGTTACCCCTGAATAATTATTTTCCTGGTAATTCCCGAAACGGAATTATCGCGGAAAACACTGCCGAATCTACCGTCGGCTGAAATCGTAACTAAACCCAGGAAAGGCTATTAAAAGCTTCGAACCTTTTAAGTCACTCGGACCGGACATGATTTCACCGGGTGAACTAAAGGTAGTGGCTGATACGCTGATTTTATGGCTTGAGGAGCTCTATATCGACTGTATTGACTTAACATACAACCCTGCTATGCGGAGGGAGACCACATCCGGGTAAACTTCCCATAAGGGACCAAGAGATTTTAGGCCTATCGACCTGTCATCGTTTCTCCTCAAGACACTGGAGAGACTCATTGACAGCTATCTTAGGTCGAGCATAGACCGGAAGCTGGTTAAGTCCACTGGGACTGCCCTGCATGACTTGGTCAGATTAATCAAAGGTTCACTCGCCGTCAAGGAGTATACTTTGATAGCCTTTCTAGATATAGAAAGAGCGTTCAATAACGTTTCTCCTGATGCGATAGTTACAACACTATCAAACCTGGGAACAGACGTCAGTATTAGGAGTCTAAAGTACGATCTTCTTGCAAAGAGACTAATCAGGGCAAAATTACGGTCGTCGGACCTAAACAGAGTTTTCAGTAGGGGAACATACCAAGGGGGTGTTCTATACCCTCTACTATGCAACCTTGCTCTAAACCGTATTCTGTTCTCTTCAGAAGAATTTGGGGTTAAGGTTGTCGCATACGCGGATGACATGGCGATACCAGTTAGGGGGAAGTTTTTGGGAACACTAAGAGACATCCTTCAATAAGCCCTTCTCACTGTAACAACGTGGGCGTTCGAAAACAGTCTCGGAATAAATCCAAATAAGACCGAAGTGGTTCAGCATTGTTCACTGGTTGTACACTGCAGTAGTTAGACCGATAATGTTGTATGGAGTTATCGTCTTGTGGAAGGCGCTTGAGAATTCCACGTATTTTAGGATACTGCATATTTGCATTTACTACCCCTGGATATAATTAGTATGCTGGCTGCCGCAGCTGTGGCGGTAAGATTAAGAAAGATGTCACAGTGGACAAACAGTGGTTATGGTTACAGTGTGATCCTTAACATGCTGCCTGACATAACAGGCACTACTGACTACGCTCTGGTTGAACCACTGTTCGACAAGAAGAACGTTTACGGAGATGCTGCTTTAAGTAAAGCAACGTGTCGAGATTGGTTTCATCACGGAACCAATCGTGGTTCCAAGACGGTGATTATGATGTTGAGCATCGTTTCTTCGTCTGTGAACAACTGCTTCAGCGACAAAAATGGAAGAGCTTTCATCATTGTGTTGTAACGGGTGATAAAAAATGAATTCGTTACAGTAATCCAAAGAAAAGAAAGTCATGGCAGCTGCCCGGTCATGCTTCTACGTCGTCGTCTGGGCCAAATATTCACGCTGCGAAGGTTATGCTCCGGATTTGGTGGTACCAGGTCAGTATTATTAATTACAAGCTGCTGAAACGAAGCGAAACCATCACTGAGGAACGGTATCGACTTCAATTAATGTGATTAAGCCGAGCTCTGTGCGAGAAACGCCCACAATACGGGGAGAGGCGCGAAACGGTGAATGTTCAGCTTGACAACGCTCGGCCTGACGTTAAAACCTACCTGGAAACGCTAAAATGGGAAGTCTTACCCCGTTCGCTATATTCTCCAGTTATTACCGCCGTCTGATTATCACTTGTTCCGTTCGATGGGACACGGACTGGCTGAGCACAAGATCCACTCATATGGCGACATCAAGGAATGGCTCGATTCGTGAATAGCCGCCTCAAAAGATGAAAGCTGAGGATAGTGGTATGAATGGGTCTTTAAAATAAAAAAAACAGATTCGTTAATGTCTCTCACACACTTTGTCTTACTCCGTTTTAAAATCGACTCGCCCAATTTGGAAAAGTCTTTAGTATCGTTTTGCTACGAAAGTTTATATTTGTAGTATTTTGCAATAAGAATGGTCACCTAAAAACACGTTTGCTTTGGAATGGTAAAAATTGCGGTTTTGCCACGTTTTCCAATAATATTAAGGACCTGGCGGTTATGATAATATATAATATCTGATCACAACAAATTACGCCACAAGCAACTTTTCGTCGCCTAATCATCATGTGATATATCAAACTCGATGCAGTGTGTAATCAGTGAAATATAGTGCCAGTCCCCTTTTTGACATCATAATGGAAAGAAAATATCTTATTTTAAATCAATTGTTTGCACTGTCAAAATGAATTTCATTGTTTTCCTTTCCATAAAGAGATCACATAATTCCCTATCAACAAAACTTAAGTATGGCATTCAATTTTAATAACTTTTCCGGGAAACAATTATTCAGATTGCCCAATTGCCACTACAATTGTATTCCCCATGCTGGCTCTCCACCAAGCCACATAATAATTTTTCCTTGCCACGGCCATTAGCCCTCATTCATTTGGTGAGTCATTAAGGAGCATCATCATACGACTTCTTAAGTGGTGGCAGGCAATCATCATCATCATTGCGGGCGCAAAATGTCCTTCGCTACTCTTTAAGGCCATTGCGCGCTTATGTGACTTTTATTATGACATTAAAGCGAAATTAATTAATAGTTATTTAATAATTTGCTAAATTGATAAATTGTTCTAAAACCAAACAAACGTTCGTTGCCACCACCCACAACTGTCAGTTGCTTTCTTCAAGTCACGTTTAGAGGGCAGATGTGATTGATTGTGACAACTGAAGTAGAAGTAATGCAAAAGTAGTGGCAAAACGAAAATAAAAAAGGATATGCAGGCAAACGGAAGCACAAAAAGCAAAGTTCTATTAATATATAAGTAGTAAGGAAAAGGACAAGATGGGAAGCCAGACAACATATTGTCAAATATGACATTTATTAAATCATATGTGGCAGGAACTATAGAGAAATACCATTAACTGTTGTGGGACAGATGATTACAAGTAACGCTTTAATATAACCGAGTGAATCTAATTCTAAGAGCGATGTAGGTTTACTTTTCTTGTCTAGGTTGAGAAACCAGTTACCAGGCTGATGTTATTGGATTTCTATTAAACTTTGTGAAATATTCGAGATGTACGAGTTGTGTTCAAAAAAAAGGTGAATTTTCATTTCGCTCAAAAAATATTTATTCATCAATTTTTATTTTATCCCCTTCAAAGTAGTCCCTCTCAATATCATACGTTTTTTTCCAATCCTCGAAACAGTTCTTATATGCACTTTTTGATATGTTCTTGAACTCTCTCAACGATTCGGTTTTTATCTCCTCAATCGTTGCAAAACGCAGTATTTTCATGGGCCTCCTTAATCTTGGGAACAGGAAAAAGTCACAGGAGACCAAATCTGTTGAATACGGTTTCTGTGACATGATAAGGGTGGTGTTTTTGGCCAAATAATCTCTCGCAAGCAAAGATGAGTGAGCAGGTGCATTATCATGATGCAAAATCCATGAATATTCTTCCACAATTTCGGTCGTTTTTTTTCTCGTATTTCTTCACGCAAACGGCCCATAACTTCAAGGTAATACTCCCTATTTACCGTACGACCTTGTGGCAAGAACTACTGATGCACTATGCCATGGTAATCGAAGAAGACAGTGAGCAAAACCTTAACATTTGATTGAACTTGGCGTGGTTTTTTTGGTCATGGCTCTACTGGGCTCTTGCATAGGGACGATTCGGCTTTGGTTTCTATATCATAACCATACTCTTATACCCATGATTTGTCACCAGTTATGACTCTGTTAAGCAAAACAGGATCATCGTTGACGTCATTCAACAATTCCTGAGCGATGCTCATGCGACGTTGTTTTTGGTCAAATTTCAGCAATTTTGGAACGAACTTCGCTGCCACAAGCTTCATGCCCAAAATTTCCAAAAATATTGCATGGCCTGAGCCAACCAATATGCCGACATCCTCAGCAACTTCTCTAATTGTGATTCGACGATTCTCCATAACAATTTCCTTCACTTTTTCAACATTTTCATCGGTTGTTGATGTGCTGGGGCGTCTCGACTTTCTGTGAAAAGCTTGTGGCACTTGTAAACATTTTTTTAACTCAGAGTACGCTCACCGTATGCCACTGTCAACATTTCAAGTGCTTTTGAGCACTTAATTCCATTTTTTACACAAAATTTGAAGCAACTTTTTTGATCCATTTGTTTTTCGATAGCATAAAATCGCTGAGCACGCTAAACACTTGTCTTATTTATGCCTCTCACAAACAAACTAAACATGCTCCGAGACGAGTGTACGAACATAAAAAAATAATAAAAAAATAATAGAAAATGTACGTAGTCTTGTACGTAGTTTGAAAATTCACCTTATTTTTTGAACACATCTCGTACATGGAAAAGTTATGCGTTACACGATAGTCTCTCCTTAACAAAGGCGATATGTGGGAGGTGACATAATTAATGTGATTATTACAATTTAAATCACGGCCAATGTAAAGCCCTCGTAGTTTTAAAGTAGAAAGAAACTTCTTTGATATGTTCTTTAAAATTAAAATTCAGCAAAATATTAGCTGATCCCTCAAAGAAACACATTTTCGTTTTTGTGGAGTTTAGGGGTATAAAATTCGCTTCAGACCAGAAAGTTATGCTTTTTGTTACAAAAGTTATCGATGCTGCAATCAGTTATCAGTTACCACCACTTGGAAATCGTCAACATACTCGTATAAATCACGCTGAACATCTTAGTGCGTTGAAAATATCAATATATATATATATATATATGTAAATATATAATATATATATACATCTATATACCTGTATCTATATATATCTATATATATATGTATATATAAAATACAGGACCTATAATTGTTCCCTGGTGGACACCCCTAAACAAAGTATTTAAATCATGAATGTTTGTTCCAAGTTTTACAAATTGAGTTCGGTCCTGACGACAAGATTGAAACAATGAACAAGTTGGATGTGAAAATGAAGATGCTAAAAACATCTTATTTAAGAATTTTACATGACATACCGAAACGAAAGCTCTGCTAAAGTCCAGGCTCATGCTAAAGTCCAGGATATTTATTATCCATGTGATACCTTACTTCAACAATGAGTCATACTGTACATACATATATGTTGCCTTTTCTAAAACCGGGCTGAAATTCGGACAATTTCCATCGAGAATTTAAATAACTCATGATTTGTTTCTTCAATATTATTTCAAAGATTTTTAATAATACCGATAGTACACTGACAGGCCTGAAATCAGGATATGTTTTTGGGTAACGTAACTTCGGAATTGACACTTTTCTTGCTTTTTTTCCAGGATGGAGGAAAAGACGATCTCATGATTATGTTGTTAAAAATGTGCACGATATATCCTGATATAATGGGAAACACAGTTTTTAAGAACTTCAGTGATATGCCATCAGGAATAACTGCCTTGGATTTTATGCTACAAACAGCACTCAAAACTTCGGAATCATTAGTGAAACTTGCAGTAAATTTGGCATTCCAAACATTATGTGCCATACAGAATTTTAGATTGGGAAGATTGTTTACTGATTGAAATGTGAAAAAATTGTTGATGCCATTCACGTCAAAATTTCCAGTTTCTATTCTTCTATTCTCACCAAAAATGCCTATAATCTTCTAGGTGCTCCAAATATTTTTCTTATTTAAAAATATTTTGTCGATTTCGTAGCTTCTGAATGGTAGATTTAAGTTTGTTTCTTCGCATTTTGTATATGTTCCATCTCTCAATTTTCAACCAAAGTCATAATCTTCAATGTGTCCAGGCAAAAACAGTGGAAACCATTCCAAAGAATATTAAACAAATGCAAAATTAGCTTATTTTCCACTTCTTGGAAAGCTCTTTTTAATCAGACTAAAGGGATCGATGAATATAAAATATTTCAGGTTTTTTTTTTGTTTCCGATGCAAAAATTCAAAACTGTTTAACATGTGCTTAAAATGTATGTTTATTAAAAACTTTAATTATTTATGTGAATTATATCATATAAAGTGGAAAATTGTCTTAAAAATGATGTGAAGAGTTTGCATTGCTATAGAGATCTGATGAAAAGACAATGAAAAGTGTTCAAAAACCACAGAATCTCTCCTATGACAAGCCCCGTGTTAAATTCAGCGATAATTATTCATCTTTTTCACCACTTCTAGACCACGATCAGGGGATCTTTTCTTTTTTACTGACATGAGGTGTATGACTCTTCAGAACAACTGTAGAAGCAATGCAATATAACAAAGCAATCAAATGCTGAAATTTTCACTATACACTTCTGTGGCGACTACATTTTACTGCAATATTATTCTAAAGGGCGACTTTTTAATCGTAGTTTTTTTTTTTAATTGAATAAAACACTCACATTTGTATGATATATTACAATTTTTCATTGGAATCGATAAATTGGTCTTAGCCATTTAATTTTTAATGATAATTTCATGCAAATGTTGTCCGCCGTTCCGTCTTAAAATTTCCATTTCGAAGGTCCAATTTCGATTTCGTCACTCTTTGGGGCATTTCGGCCTGTATTCCATAAATAACACGTGTTATGTTATCTTGTAAGGCTTTAATAGTGTTCGTCTTGTCCACATAAACTAAGGACTTGATATAACCCCACAAGTAATAATCAAGTGGCATTAAATCTCAAGATCTTAGAGGCCAGCTCACAGGGCCAAATGAAGAGATAAGCTGCTTACCAAATTCATCCCTCAACATATCTATTGTTTCACGAGCGGTGTGGTGTGTTGCACCGTCCTGATGAAACCACATTTTAACCAAGTTTAACTCAGCCAATTGTGGCAAGAGAAAAAAAATTCCCTGTAGTTGAGTAACACATGCCCAGTCGCTGAGAATGGCGACAAATCGACATTTCACGATCGTCAATAACACTGGTCGCTACGGCTGCAATATTTTCTTCGGTACGCAGTCTACGCAGTCGATGGTTTTGTGTCCAGCAAAATAAATTTGGTGCGAAATTTGGAGCCAACAACACGAATTGTTGATTTAGCAGGTCGATTATGACGACCATAAAATGGTCGTCTCAAACGATGCACATTTGTCACAGAGCACGAATTTTGATAATAAATTTGAAAGATTTGCAATCGTTGCTCGTTTGTTAGTACTGTACACTTTTCACTTTGACACATGACATTTGGACGCCATTACCAACCAGTGCTGAAAAACTGAAAAACTTAAATCTTAAAAAATTACCCTATTTTATAGTCAGTTATGTCTTTCATTTAAGTAAATCTTAAAACGTCACCCTATATTATAATCAGTAATGTTTTTCATTTAAGTTCATGAATTGTTTCAAAATTTTTCATTTTTACTGAAACGTTGAAATAAAGAAGACCTGAAATTTGTAATTTGTGTATTATTGAAACATTTTACTTCAATCGAAATGCCCTATGAATCGGTTTAACCGCTATAATTAACTTTTATACGCTACAGTTGCTTTTGTCCATAAGTCACATTTAAAATCCTATCCATTTTATGAAATACTATTTTGAGCAGAAGTTGTATCCCTATGACGTCAGTTGTTAGTTTATGTGAAAGAATTTGTAGTGATTTAATGTTATCATACTATAATCCGCCATAATGCTATGATTATATCCCAATAACTACCATAACTAATGCGGATTTAGTATCGATATTTGCTAAAGAAATTTCGCACTAAAACATCTTAAAGTTAAATTCGAAGCAATCTAGAGTATATTTAAAAAAAGACATATAAAACGTGCGTGTTTTATTAGCTCTTAAGATGTTTGTAGTATCTTTTAAATATAATTTCTGCCAGTCACATTTCGAACATCACATATTAGAAAAATATCGCGATTATAAGTACAGGAGTTGGTGGAGTTGGTGTCGCAAACATCATATGTGCTTCCATGACCATAATACAGGGTGGCGCAATAGAACGTGCACATTGCATCATATTTTGTTGCGGGGTAGAAAAGGCGCGGAAGAAGGGGCGGCTACATCGTTGGCTTGGCGGGCTCACGGAATTTTAGTCGCTATGAATCACTTCGACGGGAAGCGTCGCGCATTTTGCGTGCGCAGATTTTACGAGAACTCTCGTTCATATATTGCTACTAGGCGACTATATTGTGCTGAGTATGGACTACGGCGAATTAGTGAAGCTCCGAGTGCTAATTTAATTAAAATATGGGTGAAGCGTTTTGAAGAGACCGGTTCAACATTTAAACCACAAGCAAATGGTCGCCCAAGAACATTTAGAACCGAAGACAATGTTGAGAGAGTTATGGAGTCAGTACGAGGGAATCCACAAATGTCGACTCGCAAGAGATCGTCTGTCTTACAATTATCGCGACGAAGTTTGCAACGAATTTTAACATTGGATCTTAAACTGCATCCATATAAGCTGCAATTAACACAAGAATTGAAAGAGCCTGACTTTATAGCAAGGCTCGCATTTGCTAATGAAATGCTTAATCGATTTTCCAATTTTGACAATATCCTTTTCTCTGACGAGGCTCATTTCCTTATGAGTGGGTTCGTACACCGTCAAAATTGTCGTTACTGGAACAGTGATAATCCCAAAATCAAACACCAGAAATCATTGCATAGTCGTAAAGTGACAGTATGGGCAGCAATCTCTGGCAGAGAAATAATTGGTACTTTTTTCTTCGAAAAGCCGAAGTTTGTATCCTCAAGAATGAAAAACGCAGAGCATATCCGAGTGAATGATTTATATCTGAATGAAAATGGGGACAGAGACTGGATTTTCCAACAAAATAACGCGAAATCCAGAGAGACAAAATCCTGTTTTCCCTCTAAAAAAATGTTATGAACTGGCCAGCGCTGATTAGATCCAAAGCATCAGGTCTCATAAAAAATTTGAAATGAGTCTATGACTCCTGACTAATTTGCGCTCAATTTCTCTTTCGCTGCACCCTTCGTCCTTGAAAGTGATTATTTCACCTATTTCGTATTCGGTCAAATTTTTCCTCGCCGCATTTCTTTTTGATTACTGAATGAAACGTGGAAATTATATCCAAGTTTTGCAAAACAGTCTCATGCCATTTCTGGATGAAAATGGGTAAAGAGACTGAATTGATTAAGGCCGCAATCCACGTTAGCAGGGAGACAAAATCCTGGTTTCCATCTAAAAGACTCAATGTCATGAACTGGCCAGCGCTGATTAGATCCATAAGCGTCAGGATCTCATAAAAAATTTTGAATGAGACTATGGCTCCTATCCAATTTGCGCCCAACTTCTCTTCTACTACATTCTTCGTCCTTGTAAGTGATTATTTTACATATTTGTATTTCATGTTCTGTCCAACTTTTTCCTCGCAGCACGTCTTTTCGATTACTGAATTTTACTACTACTTTACAAAAATATTAATGATGTTATCGCTTGCACGTTTGAAAACTCACTTGGCATTATAATTGTGAAACGCCATGAAAACAGAATTATCGCAAGAAAAAAAGTATCATTATCTGCACAAATCCCAAAGTTTGCGAGCATGTTTGTTTCATCCAAATACAAGTATTTTGATATAACATGATAACAACAAAAATTATTCCGTTACACAAATAAAGCAAATTTATGGGTGGTCTTATAAATATGTTTGTCCATATTGTGCTGAATATGGACTACGGCGAATTAGTGAAGCTCCGAGTGCTAATTTCATTAAAATATGGGTAAAGCGTTTTGAAGAGACCGGTTCAACATTTAAACCACAAGCAAATGGTCGCCCAAGAACATCTAGGACCGAAGACAATGTTGAGAGAGTTATGGAGTCAGTACGAGGGAATCCACAAATGACGACTCGCAAGAGATCGTCTGTCTTACAATTATCGCGACGAAGTTTGCAACGAATTTTAACATTGGATCTTAAACTGCATCCATATAAGCTGCAATTAACACAAGAATTGAAAGAGTCTGACTTTATAGCAAGGCTCGCATTTGCTAATGAAATGCTTAATCGATTTTCCAATTTTGACAATATCCTTTTCTCTGACGAGGCTCATTTCCTTATGAATGGGTTCGTAAACCGTCAAAATTGTCGTTACTGGAACAGTGAAAATCCCAAAATCAAACACCAGAAACCAATGCATAGTCCTAAAGTGACAGTATGGGCAACAATCTCTGGCAGAGGAATAATTGATCCTTTTTTTCGAAAATGCGCAGGGACAAAACGTCACGGTTAATACGGAACGCTATGTTGAGATGTTGGACGGATTTTTGGCTCCAGAAATTGAAAGTTCAAGAATAGTGAATTCCAGAACTTGGTTCCAACAGGATGGAGCTACCTGTCACACATCAAATGACTCCATGGCGGTGGTGAAGCAGATGTTCCCTGGCAGACTGATTTCGAAAAGAGGTGATATCTCATGGCGCCCACGTAGTCCAGACTTGACGCCTCTTGACTTTTTTTTTGTGGGGATACCTCAAACACAAACTCTACAGTAATAATCCAAGAAACATCATTCAGGTCAAGGAGAATATCCGTGGTGAAATGGCAGCCATTACACCAGTATTACTGAAGAAAGTTTTCAATAACTTTGGTTTGTGGTTAGAGGAGTACCGTCGTAGGGAGATGATTTTAGATGATGTTATTTTTAAAAAATAAACTCCATTTATTACTCTACAATGCCTTAGATTTATTTTAACCATACCTTTTGTATTTATTTTTTTAAATCTATTTTTTAAATATGCGCGTTCTATTGTGCCACCCTGTGTATGAAGAGGGGGCCATTTTAATACGTTTGCTTGTGTGACGGTGCTTCAGCATGTCTTTCATAACATTAACGCGATATGTTGAAAGTGAGAAAATCTCATTCAGTAGACAAAAAAAACAAGGCCAAATCTAATGGATGACATTAAAAATGGACACAAGAGCTACGTTGGAAAAGATCAGGCCTTGATTAGACGAATTGAAGAAGGAGAGCAGAAGACAAAAGAGATTGACATTTTTTTTTTGTATCGGTCCATAATAATGACGAATTTGCATCGCTCAAGCAACCACTCCTCCGAAATCCTCCCAAGCTGACAACACAAAAGCTTTTGCTGCTATTCAGCCTTTGTCGAAGTTTCAGTCGTTCATCTTGCTTGACAAGACGGCGTTGAAAAAATGGCTCTTTGATACACTATCAAAATTTGGTGCGGTGAATTGGAAAAAGTGAACAGAAGACCAAAGAGATTGAAACATTTCTTTACATCGATCTATAATGATGATGAATTGACATTGTTCAGGTAACCACTCCCTTCAAATCTCTCCAAAATGGCAATATAAATATTGTTGATGCTATTTATTTGATGATGAAGCAATTTCGTTGATGGGGAATTTGATGAAGAAAACATTCAACAACTTATTGAAAGGGATGACCATGGCATCTCCAGCAAGGATCTCTTTGCTAGTTTATCACAAAATCAATCAAATATTGAGGAGCCAACGCCAGGAACAGAAGATATTACAGAAAATATTTTAAAAATGTTTGGAACATAATATGGGAATAATAAAATATTCTTTAGAAGATTTATGTGAAAATGATCTGAATTTTGAAAGGTCTTGCGCTTTAAAACGGGGAGTAATGAATACGTTATCACCCTACATAGAACTGTTAAAAGAGAAGAGAAAATTACCAAAGCAATCAAGTTTATACACATTGAAAAAAGAACAAATAAACATGAATTAATCTTTATTTTTATATGCTAAATTCTAATTTACTTTACTTTTAATTTCTAAATGAAGTATAAATGAAACTGATTTTTTTTTTCAAAATAAATATATACATAATCTTATTATTTTTGACTTCAAAGTACCAAAAAGGTGTAAAAAACACCTCTTTTAACGCTGTTTCTGTTAACGTTCAATTTTCAAGAACGCTAAACCAGGTATGTATTTAACATACTGTAGTCTTACGGTGAATGGTATAAAATAAATAACAATTTCATAGATAGTTTATTTAAGTAATAAATAATTTTTACTTAATATTGGCAGAATTTGTAACTATTACCAAGTTTCCAGATCAAAAATTGCTCAGATCGCACCAACTATTTCCAGGTAATTATGATATGTGCATCCTTTCAAAACTCTGAAAAAAAAACAAGTGGACAACACAAATTTTGAATAAGACCCATTTGATTGGCAGTACCGTAGCTCATATATGTATACCCAATACTATGGATTTATATATACAGGTATGTTCCAGATTCTACTTTGAAGTAAAAGTAGTTTGTAATCACTTCAATTTGACACTTTGATGTTCAGAATTTTACTTTTCATTTCTGTTTTGTTTTCGAACATCAATTCGTAGTGAATTGCTTTGTTTTAGAAATTACTTTTAGGCAAAAAGAAGTGGTGTAAAAATACTTTGAAATTCTATTGTGAAACAAAAGTTTTTGCAAATAAACATGTAAGTATAATAAATAAAAGTAGTCAAGATTCCTTGTTAGAAGGAGAAAACACAAGAGTACTACGCAGGATGCAATAATGCTACGTTTTATGCAAAACAATCCAGACCTGGCAAAAGGATTCGCAAAAAGGCACCGCGTAAAATTGGAAGAATTGTGGAAGGACCTTACCGTCGAATTAAATAGCAATGATCCTCCAACAAAGGATACATCTAGTTCTAAAAAGGCAAATTACATTATTCGAACAAAACAAATATTTTTTAGTGACTGACAATATTTTATAGGTGTGGATGGATTGCAAGGCATTAGTGAGACGAAAAATCGCACATAATAGTTCGGAGGCTAGAGCGACTGGTAGAGGACTATTTAATAAATTTGTGCTCACATAAATGGAGGAAGCTGTTGGTGAGTTGTGTGGGATTTTCATAGTCATCAAAGGAGTTGAAAACTGTAGTACCCTTATTTGTTATAGAACAAGTTTCCATCTTTTTGCGGCTTAGTAATTTCGACGTGACTTCCACCAATGCATCCTACTACACCGGGAATACCAAAGTGGCGCTTAGACAAATTTTGTTCATCAACTGTCATTTTTAATTTAATCCACCTAGGACAAATATATTTTTCTAGAAAAATAAGCACTCGATTCAAAATTTTACAGGTGATACTCCGTGCTAAGGCCACATTAGAGTCTTTTCCGACCCCTCGTTGAAATCCTCCTTCTGCTAAAAATCTAAATGTGGCAGCAAGCTGTAGTTCTGGCAGAATGGATGACTTGAGCAGCCTCAATTTTATGCAATGTAAAATGTTACGAAATGCATCTTTGTTGATGCGGTAATTTTGTAAAAACCTTATAGTTTTTATTAAAAGTATATTGAATGTACTTATGTAAGTACATACATGTGAGTACTTACGTAGTGTCGCCCATATCAAGGGGATTTGAGTGATCCCGCAAAATCCGCCTTTGTGATTTTGCTCTTGCGTATTCATTGGTTTGGTATACAGTGGACAGTGGAGCCAAAAAAAAAAAAAAAAAAATCACAAATAGTAGTTTTAATAACTAGATTTTATTTTCAAGTCAATATCAGCTGTTTACAATTTCTGTTTTCGAACTTCATTTCATATGACAAACTGAAACAACAAACCGCTTCATTTGCAGAACATCCAAAACACACTGTTAACTTTTCAAATCGTATTTTACTTTAATTCTACTACTGATAGTGAAAGATGTATCAAATTATCGTCAGACAAATAGAAATGTCAAAAAAATTATTTCTTTTCACACATAATTGATCGACATATCGACTTTCCTGAGAGCAACCTTAATTTTTGGCAATTTCAATAACTACCCCTACAACTTTTTTTAAATCTAAGTAAAATATGTTTAAATTTAGATAAAATATGTTTACCAACAAGAAGGCAAATTCTGAAAAATTAAAATGTTTCAAAAGGTTAGTACAGGGTGGGCCATATGAGTGTTGGTGATTTAATTCTTCAATTTCTCGGTAACGCGCAGCGCGGGGTGGCGGGGCGATATGTTGTTCGCTGCGCCGCTTCCAGGAAATTTAGTCGCCATGGAGCCGTAAGCGGGAGTGCAGCGTGCATTTTGTGTCCGAGCGTATTACGAAAACAATAAATCAGTGATTACTGC
The DNA here is from genome assembly GCA_019455685.1 of Philornis downsi. Classification (NCBI taxonomy): domain Eukaryota; kingdom Metazoa; phylum Arthropoda; class Insecta; order Diptera; family Muscidae; genus Philornis; species Philornis downsi. Next base: position 306,740 of record JAHXMU010000525.1, on the reverse strand, counting down.
ACGACGTTTGTATCGGCATGAACACGGTTTACACGATTTAAGTGAAGTTCCAAGCGGCAATGTGATACGAAAATGGATCAGAATGTTCGAAACAACCGGCTCAACAGTACCAATTTCGGTTCGTGGTCGCCCAGTTTCTGCAAGATCAGCCGACATTGTGGAGCGTGTTCGTGTTTCAGTTCAGCGAAATCCGCAACAGTCAACACGTAAGAGAAGTCAGTC
>JAHXMU010000525.1:263180-296518 GCA_019455685.1 Philornis downsi | reverse complement strand
GTCTGTACCTTAAAGAAGAAATTGGCAAATTATTGCCTTTTCTAATCTAAGTGCACGTGAAGGTACAATTTATGCTACCAACGCATTTGTATAATACTTTATTTCATCATGTTTTATTTCTCATTGCTCAATTTGATCTTGCAAGGTTAACTGGGTTAAACAACTATAAATAACATCACAAAAGAAAAATACCGCACGGCAACACGGAGACAAAGGCGAATTCCTCTGAAGTTACATAATTTAATCATAACACAACATTCCATGCTAAAGTCAACGTAGAAAAGATACCGTCTCCCTTTGGACACTAAAAATTAAAATTTAATAAATAACTAAAATGAAAATGCTGCTACATTTCCGTCAACATTCCATATACTGTAATGTAATAAAAACGAAGCATCCACGCCACAGGAAGTCCGGCAATATTGTTCACTTTGTTAGGCATTTAAAGTTATGGGAGCTCTCCAATCTTGAGGCGATAGCAGCAACACAGCAGCTAGCATGTTGTTAGAAAGGAATAATTAGGCGTCTGCGACTGTTAGTTTAGATTTTGTTAGAATTGTAGTGAGGAGTTTATTTACGATGAGATAATTTATGCATCAATTGTGAGTTTCCTCCTGTGGAAATTTAAAAGTACGAGAACAGTTCAAATACTAGCCGACTTAATAAAGTAGGCACAAAAAAGTTGGGAAAAAAATTTTTTTTCAACCTAATCTCCTTTTAGATCGATACACTTTTACCAGCGATGTTCACTAGCTTCCATACCCTGTTTATGGCAAGAACTGTGAAACTTCTTAAAATACTTCTTCATTGTTGGCAAGTCTTTTACAACCGAGTCATTTTTTCAAGTTTGGAAATAGAAAGTATTCACAGGGAGCTATCTCTGAGGAACAAGGTTTGCGATGAAGCAATTCGAACTTTGATTCATTAATTTTGGCCACCACATTTGTGGATGTGTAAACTGCCAAATGCGGCCTTTTCCATAATTTTATCATCTAAATGCTGCAATAAATGACCATAAGATTCGCCTATGATGAATTTTCCCTCCTGAAGATAATCAGTAAAAATAATTGCATGCCTATCCCCAAAAACAGACGTCAAGACCTTGCCTGTGGATGGAATCGTCTTCTCCTTCTTTGGAAACGATTCTCCCATTCCACTTCACAGTCCACTGTTTTGACAGTTTTTTTTTTGTCTCAGGTGTGAAGTGTTGGATCCATGTCTCATCCATGGTTATAAATGAACACAAAAATTCGGCTTTATTGCAGTGAAACATTGCCAAACCAACCAGACTCTGCTGAAACATCTTCACAACGCTGTTTTTGTTCGATTGAAAATAAGCGAGGCACCCATCTTGCACACAGTTTTCTCATCTTCAAATCTTCCAACAATATACGATGTATAACACTTTTTGAAATGCCTATCATTTCAGCTAGCTCACGCACCTTCATCCGACGATCATCCAATACCATTTAGGGGATTTTCCTAACCGTGTCGACCATTATGGTGTTCGTCTTGGAAGCTTGTACGACGTTATGTAATTCAATATTTCCAATTGAAAGGTCTCAGTCCAACCAATATCAAAGCCGAGCTAGCGGAGTCTGCTCCTTCGTTTACGACTGTAAAATATTGGGTTACAGATTTTAAACGAAGAAGACGAACACTGTAATGGTCGACCAATTAAGGTGTCCACGCCTGACACCGTTATGAAAATCCATAAAATGGTATTGGATGATCTGAAGATCGGCTGAAGGTTCATAAACTAGCTGAAATGATAAGCATTTCAAAAAGTGCTATATATCGTATATTGACCGAAGATTTGAAGATGAGAAAGCTGTGCGCAAGATGGCAAGATGGGTGCCGCGCCTGCTTTCAATAGAGCAAAAACAGCGTCGTAAAGATGTTTCAGTAGAGTTTGTTGAGCTTGGCGATGTTTCTCCAAAACAAAGCCGAATTTTTGCCACTTCATCCCTAAGATAAAGGAGAGGAACAGTCAAAGCAGTGTACAGAAATGAGAGAATCGTGTTCAAAGATGGCGAAGACGGTTTCATTTGCAGGCATCTGACTTGGCGTCTGTTTTTGGGGATGCCCATGCATTTATTTTTATTGATTATCTTTAGGAGGGAAAATTCATCAACGGCGAATATTAGGTTAATTTATGCAGCGGTTAGGTGATGATGATGGAATTATGGAAAACACCGCATTTGCCAAAAAAGAGAAAGTGTTGTTCCATCACGATAATGCTCCAGTTCACACATTCACTATTGCAATGACAAAAATTACAACTTATTTGCCAGATTTAGCTCCATTGAAGAACTTTCTATTTCTAAACTTGCAAAAATGGCTGGGATATATAAAATTTGATGCCGATGACGATGTGGAGTCGGTGGTTGATGGCTATTTTAAAGAGCTTGAAAGTTCTACTATAAGCAGGGTATAGAATCTATTGAATATCACTGCAAGAAGTGTATCGAACTGAAAGGAGTTTATGTTGAAAACTAAATACAATTTTTCCAAATTTTTTGTGTTTTTTTTTTTTGTTAGGTCGGCTAGTTTTGGGAACGTCCTCGTTTTATTGGTAGTCTGTAGTCTGTTATTGCTAGCCATGATGATTGAGGTGGCTCCACCAACATCAGTGGACAGTGAACTTGCTAAAATAATATCAAAATTTGTTTTTTTTTTGGACAAAAATAATCAATTTAAAAGCGTCATTAAAAGCCAATATTATTCGGAAATGGAATATATAGGTATGATATATATATATATATATATATATATATATATATATATATATATGTATATCCTTATATATATAATTCTACTGTACGGGCGTTGTCAGTGAACTCCTCCTAAACGGCTGGACCGCTTTCCATAAATTTTTGTATATGCGTCTGGGTGGTGCTCGGGATGGTTTAGATTTACAATTCGGTCCAATTCGACAAAGGGGCGTGGTACCTCCATACAGACAAAAAAATTAAAAATCAATTATTTCTGCTCCTGCTTACGGTATTTGAACAAAATTTGGTGCGTAGGTTTGGTGTACACATCTCAAGTGCTACTACAAATATGGGCGGGATTGGACAATGGGGCGTGGTACCTCCCATACAAACCATACATTAAATATCCAATGTTTCTGCTCCTGTTTACGGTATTTGAACAAAATTTGGTACATCGGTTTAGTGTACATATCTTAAGTGCTGCTGTAAATATGGGCGGGATTGGACAATGGGGAGTGGTACCTCCTATACAAACCACAAATTAAAAAGCAATTATTTCTGCTCCTGGTAAAATTTGAAGACAAAGCAACGTTTGCCGGGTCGGCTAGTATATATATATATATATATATGTATATGTCATACATTTTCATTTATCTATTATTATGCTGATAAATTTAGAATAAAATGTACTGATCAGATTTGTCATACTAAAGTGCAAAAATGAGCGAAATTGCTGGGGTGAAAGTATTACTATCGTCCTGTGGAAAACACAGTTACATATAATATATTAGTTTTTGTGACTTTTACTGACCTCCTCGCACAGCTTTTAGTCAAATTAAAAATGTGCAAATGACAAACTATCCCATTGAAACTCTACTCTTAACTGCTTAGAATTTTAATGCCAACCAGAATGAAAAACGACCCTTCACTTTGTCGGCCATACTTACCGATATCAATTGACCGAAAAAGTTGGCCAATTCAAATAAATAAATACGTAAATGCTGCTAACAACCCATCCATAGCCGAATCGAATTACAGCAGCCATATGAGCCAAAAGCCAACAAATGAAACACCAGAATCACAGAATTTCGTTCATTAAAAATTGTCACACAGTTTTTATTTTTTGAAATTGAATTCAGTTTTTTTTGTGGGAGTGTTTTTTTATGTTACTGTTTGTTTGTTGTGTTTGTTTATTTTGATACATTTTTTTTTTCTTCGTTTTTGTTGTTGTTGTTGTTGTTGTTGTTTTCATTCACAATTATCCATTATATTCTGTTAGCCGTTTTATATTTATTTATGTGTTGAATACATATGTTTTCATAGGTATAACCATTAAATTAATTGAATAACTACATATATATGTATATGTAAATATATAGAAACAAAAGTATACTCCATTTATGGGAATAAATACGCGTACAAAACACACACAAATGCACACATATTTTCCAAAATTGATATGAAGAAAAAAAAAGAAAAGACAACGAAGATAAATAACTAAATAAATACGCATGTAAATTCTTTACAGAGCACAAATACCCATACAGACACACACGCACGCATACATACCAGCAGCTTTGATTTACACGACCACATATACATATGTATTTATAAATTATGCAAATTAAAAAATGATTGATTCTAATTTAAAGAGGTAATTTTGTGGAAATTTATTCATTTAATCAATTATGGTCTACAAACATTCAGTTTGAATGTGTGCATTACAGCTTTCATTGCATTTATTTGTTTGTATTGTGCATAAATTAACTGATAAATTGTTAGGAAAATTGTCAAATTGTTCTAACTTTTGGTCAAATTATGTTGCGGGCTAGATTTTGAGGGGTTTTCGTTTAAACTTAATACAACATTAGAAAAGGCCTAATTTTTATGGCTGATGTACTTAAATTAAATAATTATATTTTGATCAACATAATTGAGGGAGATGTAAATGATCATTTAACTTCATGAAATTGAAATTGACAATGAGATTTTAATCAAAGGTTACATTAAAGTCAAAGCCATTCCTGACAAAAAACTTGAACAATTTACGTTCATTGGAAGTTTATAAAGCTTAAAGGTTTATAAAGTTATGAGCTAAAGGGGGTCCTTAAGATTCACTTAATAAAAGCGCCATAACAAATATTTTTATTATTCATAAAAATTAGAATACCAAAATTGTTGTGTAGTTTTAGCAATGTTGTGATTTAAGCGTATTCTATGTTTTTCTTAATGTTAACAATAAATAAATATTAGCGACACTGTTGGTGTACGTGGAAGGTCCCAAAACTAGCTGACCTAACAAAGAAGATACAAAAAGTTGGTTAAAATGTTCTTTATTTTTCAACATGATGTCCTCTTCCCTCGATGCACTTTTTTAAGCGATATTCAATAGCTTCTATACGCTGTTTATGGTAAGAACTGTCAAGCTCCTTAAAATAGCTGTCAACCTCTGCTGACTCCACCTCTGCTTTGTTGGCAAATTTTTTACGACTGAGCCATTTTTTCCAGTTTGCAAACAGGAAATAGCTCAAGGAAGCTAAATCTAGCGAATGAGGCGCATGATGGAGCAATTCGAACACGAACACGAATTCCTAAAAAAAACATTTCTTGCCGCATGGCTGACCTAATAAAGGAGACGCAAAGACAGTTGGGAAATATTTTCTTCACTTTTTAACACAATTTTCTTTAAACTCGTTACCTATCTTCCAGCGAAATTCAATAGCTTCTATACCCAGGTTATGGAAGGAACTGTGAAACTCCTTAAGATAGCCATCAATCACAAACTCCAGGTCTTCATTGTTAGCATATCTTTTACCACTCAGCCAGTTTGTCAAGTTTGAAAATAGAAAATAGTCCGAGGGAGCTAAATCGGGCGAATAAGGTGCGTGATGAAGCTTTAAAGAAGCGAATTTTAATTCATTAATTTTGGCCATCGCAATAGTGGTTGTGTGAACTGGAGCATTGTCTTGATAAAACAACACTTTCTTTTTTGCCAAATGCGGTGTTTTTTCTACATAAATCACATAAATCATCACCTAAACACTGCAATAGATTAGCCCAATATTCGCCATTGATGGTTTTTCTTTTCTGAGACTAATCAACAACAAACCTTAACTGCTAATGGAACCGTCTTCACCTTCTTTGAACACGATTCTCTCATTCCAGTTCACATTCCACTGCTTTGACTATTCCTTTCCTTTGTCTCAGATGTTAAGTGGTGAAGCTATGTCTCATCCATAGTTATAAATCGATGCAAAATTTCGGTTTTACTGCGATGAGACATCGCTAAACCAAACCAAATTCCATTAAAACATCTTTACGACGGTGTTTTTGCTCTACAGAAAGCAAGCGCGACACCCATCTTGCCACCTTGCCCACTGCTTTGCAATCTTCAAATCTTCGGCCAATATACAATGTGCAACACTTATTGAAATGCCTATCATTTCAGTTAGCTCACGTACCTTTAGCCGACGAGCATCCAATACCGTTTTATGGATCTTCTTAACCGAGTCTGACGTGGATACCTCAATTGGTTGACCACTAAGGTAATCGTCTTGGCATCTCGTACGGCCTCGTTTAAAATCAGCTTACCAATATCTTAATGTCGTAAACGAAGGAACAGACTCTCGCAGATTAGAAACTAACTCGGCTTTGATATTGTTTGGAGGGAGACCTTTTAAATCCGAAATATTGAATTATATAACGGTGACCAAATTTTTCTATGTCTACAAATTCCCTGATATCGTTCGCCATTGATGACTCAAATAAAAATACTAAACAACCTGACGCCTTAACACTTAAAACACATGTTTCATAATGTCACTTTTCACCAAAATAATCTTTTTTTTCTTTCAAACTATTGGCACCATCTATACGCCAGTTCGGCTAGGCTTTGGACCGCTCTCATAGGTGCGCCATCAGCTGGCTATTACTCCAGTTGTTCTTATGTTGTTTAATGTGAAATAGTGATTTTACTTTTCGATTCGCCTGAATTTTAGCTTAGTATTGACGACAGCAAATCTCGGTGGTTGAACTTTTAATACACAGCCACATTCAGAAATAGTTGATGAAGCTTTCATTTAATCAGCAAGAATTGCTTCCTATTATTCTTCCCCCTAAGGCGTAGCCAATTAGAATCACAGTAGGTTAAGATTTATTGTAAATAAAGGTGAAACGTTATGGGCGAACGAAATCAGACAGTGAATGCCGTAGTAATTGATTTCACTTAATTGCTATTTAGGCATTCCAACCCTCATAAGAGTTGCAGAGATCTGATGTAGTACGCCAACTCGCACCTTTATAAATGTAGGCAAACGAGCTTCACCTCAGTGGTGATACGCGGCACGCTACACATGATTAGATAAACGGCCGGATAAGGGCTATAGTAGACGACTACAGTAGACTCAATAGCGGCCCGTTAATTAAAACCTACATTTTGCCAGGAAAAACTACAGGGAATTGGTCAATGAATTACAAAATATTTAATATTTATTAAAATTTATTTCATCGCCTTAAGAATATAACCCTTCCAAAACACTTCCACTTTCAGTTCCTGTAGCGAATACTCTTTTATGCCTTACATTCCTACTTCGCAGTGATAATTTAAATTTGAGAAAAGAAAAAGAGTCACACGAAGCCATTTCAACTGAATATGGTGGTTGTTAGGTGATATTTGTTGAATTAGAATCTTCGAGTTTCTTTTCATAAACCGGGCATTTTTCGTCGAATTTGTTCTCTCAAACACCATATAATGTAAGGGCAATATTATTTACCTGGCATCTGAACTTCTCGCAAGAATTCCGAGTGCAGAACAGCGCGTTAATCGATGGAAACTGTCAAAGTTATATTGAGCAATTGTCTTCCATATGTTCAAATGACTTAAAACAAGTGCCAGGAAGCGACATCGGAAAGACAAAAAAGTCAGATAAGTTTGAAGATGTTTTAATGTTATTCGTTGAGTTTTTACCCAGACAGTTTTTCACAATGATAGCCTTAAGATGTTGCGTTTTCTTGGTGCAACATCGATGAGTTTTCTTACTTCATATCCGGCCTTTTTCAACAAATTTCCTGTATACTTTTGGCAAGAATTACCAGTTCATAACAACGCGATAACGAATTAAAACTAAAAGCATTAACTTGACTATGACATGATTATTTCGGATTCGGCTCAGTTGGAAAGCGATATTCTGAAACTTGTGCATTGGTTCACATTTTAGACTCCTAAATCTAGGTCTGATCACTATTTATAATTCAAACATGGCTTCAATGACTTTTACGCAATAGAGTTTTGAAGAAAATTGCTGAGAGGCAATGCGTTTCATACCCAAATAATCGCATAAATGGTACGAATTGTTTTTGCGAGATACAGAAAAATTTACTAACGAGCTTAAATTAATATTTTCAGATGGCATTTCTCCCGCTTTATCGATGCCAACTTGAGTTGAAGACGTTGAGGGCCGGCAAAAGCAGGGAAAGCTTTTCACTGTGCCACTTATATGGGTCAAAATCGGTTCATCGTTCATATTTCAGTGTCATTTTTTAAGATTTCAGAAATTTTCAGCACTTTACATTATTAAGAAATTCGTGGACGAAGCTGTCAAAAAACAAAAATTGTGCAAATGCTTCATTTGAGGGTTTCCCGTGTGGAAGAGAACAATAAATTCTTAAACTAATTTTTAGAATAACTTTGCTATGATTCAAATATCTATCGCCTTGTGGAGTTCTCTTTACATCGTCAATTAGATTTGATCTGTTGTTGTTTATTTTGTTGTTGCAACAAAATCGCTTCTACAAATCATGTTAAATATTCGTTCTTTGAGTTTGCCAACATTTTGAATGCTACCTCGAATAGAGTTTAGTGTAAAGATTCTGTCGATGTGTGTTAACAAAACTCTGATTAACACATTATGGTATGAAATTTGTTTAGAAATACGCTGGAATGTCTGAATGTCTGTTTATTTAAATGATTTTGTTCTACGAAATCGGCGACGGCCATATGCATAGATCTCCATAAAAATTTAAACATTTTCAGAAATTTTCTTTATTTCGGATTTTGAAAGCGATTAGCAGTTTTCTAAGAGATATTCGTTTACAAAAATTGATCTCGATTTAAAAAAATTCGGCCTTTAAATTTCAATTTCAGATTTCCATTTTCATTTTTTGAACTTTACAAAAATTGGAGTATCTTTAATGGCAGATGAAATTATGCAAAATGTTTCGAGATAGACTCTATTCCAGAAATTTAGAACTCGATAATGATGAAACCAAAACCAACTTTGAAAAACTGTTTTAAGCGTGAGGACTACATTGACGTCAATTGTCATATTCCCATATCCCGCTTTTTTCACTGTAACACCTCCATCAACCTATGACAGTGACTTAAATTTGCTTCGTTTTGTTAGCTTCTGATGATTGACAAAATACAAGATAATCGACCGTTTTGATGTCTCCCCTATATAAATCCATTTATCGATTTATCGCAATTTATTTTGTCCGCTATCATTCGACTGCATTATAATGTTTGATAACATTTGAAAAAATTCACTGGACGTTGTCATCCTCACTGTGAATTTCCATACAAATTATACCGAGTTATCCATTTTTCGGTTTCAAATGTGAAGTTAAATAAAACACACATAATGCTTAAGTCTTGTCATTGTACACGAGATACAAAGTCATTTAAATGACCACCTCTGGAATGGATGCAGCAGTGGTTTTCAATCACTTGAGGTAGTTTTCGATCTCTTTTTCGCACATTTCAGGCGGTATCTCGGCGACATATCGACGAATATTGGTTTCAAAATGTACCAACATTTGGAGATAATTCGCGTAAACACGGTATTTGACAAAGCCTTACAAAAAAAGGTCAAATCGCCTCATCAAATGATGTCGTTGATGGTCAGAACGTGAAATTCGCTTTCTGCGAAATTTTCTGCAATAAAGCCAAAATCGGTCATGTTGTGTGGCGCGTGGAACTGTCCTGATGAAACTACATATTGTCCAGTTCATAATCTTGAGTTGCAGGCCAAAAAAAAGTTGGTTATCTTATGGTCATAGCGCTCTGAATTGAAATTCGGATTATGCGCCACAATTTCATTAACTGAAGCGTTATTTTCGGCAGTGCGTAAATTGCTATGATGCACAAACCTAACCGTATCTATAACGCTTCCAGTCTCTTCAAATGTTTTCATAATTTTGTCAATTCTATGCGCGGTAGGTCGATTATGACGACCATAACTACTCCGTAATGTACCAAAAGTGTCCACGTTTGAATAATCAATTTCATAATAAGTTTTAACTACTTTTGCAAATAACAACCCTTTCATTAAATAAATAGCGCTTCAGATGGCAGGTATTTAGTAGCTGACAGCCTTGCCAGACCGGCGGTTTTGAAACCATTAAATAGATAAGCCTTCATATGTTTATATTTTTATTCAACTGCAATGAATTTAGCATAATTTGGCTCTCATCATGCGTTTAGTAAACTTAGATCTGCGGATGGAAACAGTAATGCATTGCCACGCCCCTTACATATTGTCCGATCAGTATTTAAAAGTCAGTATACCCTCTATAATTCATAAGTGAAGGTAAGAAAGTTACAATTCCAATCTTTTATAAAAAGACACCGCTCACTTTTTCACCAACGTAAAAAGACTTTAGAGATATGCGAATCAACTTACCTGGCTAAAATTCGAATGCCGGTTTTCACTCCGCATCAAATTTTATACTGCGTTATGTATATAGTGGCTCATTTTATAGTTTATTGAACGGCTATTCATATTCATATGAAAAGCTAACAGCCTGTTTCCACAAAACAAATCACTCAATTTGTTCGAAAAGCAAACGAATAACTATTTATGTTCTTCTTTCTAATCGAATAGATTTACGTTTTGAAGAGATTTTACTGATTGAATAGGTTTAACAAACAACTAATATTTCTGTGTGAACCAATATGAAAAAAGTTAATAAAACCATATACTAATAACATTGTTTTTTGAAAACTTTAATGGTTGCCGAAAAATTTCATTGGTTTTATATAGACGCTCTTAACAATGCTTTCGTTCATAAAAGATTCGTTCGTTTACTGTTTTGAATTATTTAAAGGAATCTGGCTATGACTGTCATGAACCACTAGTAGTTTTTTCATTAGTTAGGCTGTTTTTGAGTCAGTTCATCATTTTTTGAAGTAATTCATAGTTGATTCATATTACGGTATACGGGCGAAAAAGATGGTTTCGTTCAATTCAAAACCAATATTTTTCGCAACTATTCTGCAGTCCTGAAAAAAAAAGATTGATTCTGAATGCAATTTAGTTTTCTCAATAATGTTGGGTTGTTTTTGAATCAGCTCTTCATTTTTTGAAGCAATTCATAGTTGATTCATAGTACGGTATACGGACGAAAAATGTGATTTCGTTCGGAACTATTTTGCAGTCCTAACAAGAAAGATTGATTCTTGATTAGGTTTCCCACTAATGTTGGCAATTTTATACAGCTTATTAGGAACATTTTTTTTTTTTAAAGAAATACTTTAAATGTTAATAAATCACAACTGGTGGTTTAGTTGTATTTATTTCTTATTCTGTGACCCGGTGTAGCGCTGTGGTTAGAACATGGGAATATGGAGAATATGATCCTGGCTTCGAACCCTGATACAACAACCTTTAATTTTTTGGGCTTGGAATATGTTTAACGCATTTTCCACGTAGTCGAATCATCGGCAAAGTCTAGTGAAAGCTTATCGAATAGACGTTAATCTGCAGGTCCTGTTGACTAAATATAGAAATAGGATGCTTGAGGATATGGGAAGCTCTTCCATGTCACATTTAATGAATCTATGGGAATTTCTTATCTTCGTATTTATTATTTTCATCCAAACTATAACAATAATGAACAGGTTTTGAAAGATTCCATTTACAAATTTGGGAGTAAAAACTTTTCTTCCCTGCGGAATGCTTAGGTTGTATGAATTTTATGTGCAATTTCCTAAGTATTGCGATGTAACGCAGCAGGAAGAGTTCAAAATTTTAAAATTGACAGGACGAAAAGGTAGGAAAAAATAAAAATTATTTGCAGAAAATTCAGGGAGCTCAACAATATAAATGAAACAAAACGAGCGTAGCTATTACGGTGATTACGTGATTTTCTTTGCTATTCTGTGATTAGTTAATGATTTTCTGTAGTTAATTTTTACTAATTAAGCTGTTAAAATCGGATCTATGATGTGCACTTTTTCTCCGATAGTCGATGCTCTTCCGGCTGTAAAGTTGGGTTAGTTAGAGGCGTTGCGATGTTCGGGGAAAAGAGTGAAAGTTCTCTCTCTTAACTTTACAGGAAACCTCATGTGAGTAGAGTATGGAGTAGCTGTACATTCCAATTAAAGTTACAATTCTGTATTTTAGGACGAAAATGATATAAAGTGAAAAATTCTAATAAGTAAAGTAGACCGTCATATTGTAACTCATATTTTTCTGCTATTAAGATACACAAACTTTTTTACAACATTAGTATTGTAAAGTTATATATTGCATTTATTGTTGAATTATGCAGAAGATGTGTTGTAATATTGTAATTTAATCAAATCGGCCTTAAGGCTTAAAATTACAATACTGAATAAATAAATTTAATTGAAAAAGGATAAACTAAGAAGTAATTTAAGAATCACACCTAGTAAATTGAAGTGTTTTATAGTGGGGAAAACAGCAACAATTTCCAAATTGGTTTAGCCTAAGATAAATTCATTTATTTTGATTTTTGTGTAATATTTTTCATTTTTCATTTCATATTTTCGCTTTTATTACTCACTTCATTTGAATCGGTACTGATAATCAAATGATACTTCGCTGCTTGGAAAATGTTTATCATTATCAGAATGAGTGCACTCATTTAAGAATTTTCAAAAAATTGTGTTTATTTCATTTACTTACAATTTAAATTCATATCTAAAGAACAATGGAAATGTAGCTCCAGCATTTTATTTCGACATGTCTGCCATTTTCGACAAATTTACTCTCTCAAACGCTGCATAACGACAAGACAGTATTCTCTATATACTGACTAACGTTCCGGAAAGAAGACCAAGTGCACAACCATGCGATAATCAAGGGAACATCTTAACATTGTCTTGACTTTTGATTGACTTTGATGCAGTATTTTCGTTTCAGGCTTAATTCGAAAACGTCGTTACGAAACTTTCTGGCATTTTACCATGTCAAGCTCTTAAACCAATATTTCACCACCAGTTATTATGTCTTCAGCGAACTATTTAAAGAAAATTAAGTCTTTTTCATAAAATCGCTGTTATGAAAATCTCTTATAACTTTCGAAATATATGGAAGTTTTGAAACGTACTTAGATGAGAACATGTGTCTTAATTAATAATATCAAAATCAATCAATCAATAATAACAAAAAAGCATTTTTCAAACTTATTAATTATTACTTAATTTTTGAAAAATCGCTGTTTTGAAAAATTGTTATAACTGGTGAACTGCATCGAATTTTTAAATGGCGGTAGGACGTAAATATGCATTAACGTAAGTGCAATCATAATAAGGGAAACGACTTAGCTCGAAATTAATACTTCTGAGATATCAAGCATTTTTCAAAAAATCGCTATTATGGGCATTTATTATAACTCCTGGTAAATATATGGAACATTAAAATTGAGAGCTCAGGTGAGAATATGTGTGTTAAAGACGCAAACAATAAGTGTAGCAAAAAATATTTTTTCACTTATATGCACATTTAGAGATTCTGCTTAATTTTTTAAAAATCGCTGTTATGAAAAATTACTATAATTTGTGAAATACATCAAATTTTGGAATGGGGATGCAAATATGCATCAAAATAAGTGCTATAACGACAAGGAAAGCCAACTTAACTTAAAAATGTTTAGTTTGGAAATATTAAGTGTTTTTTTTAAAAATCGCTATTATGAAAATCTCTTATAACTTTCAAAACATACGAAAGTTTAAAAACGCATTTAGATGACAACGTGTGTCTTAAGAATGTAATCAATAATAAAAAAGAATATGTTTTTATTTGTATCAACTTATAACAATTTTCCTATAACCCCTGTTTGAGAAAACTGCTGTAACATATGAATTACATCGAATTTTGAAAAAGGCGATTAGACGTAAATATGCACCAAAGAAACCGAAATATTAATAATAAAAACAATTTAGTTTAAAAGTTTTAGTTTTGAAAGTTTTAGTTTTTTTAAGCGTCTTTCAAGAAATCGCTGTTTTCATAATAGCGGAAGTTCAAAATCGCACTTAGATTACGATGTATGTCTTAAAGATGTAAACAATAATAACAAGAAAAAATGTGTTTTAACTTATACCAATATTTAGAGTTGTTACTTATTATAATTTTTCAAAATAAACCGTCTTCAAATATTACTATAATTTGTGAGCAACATCGAATTAAGAACTGGGGATTTTACGTAGGCACAATAATAATAATAAAAAAATCGAAATTGTCAGGCATAAAGGGCAGTCCAAAAAACCGCTTCGACTTTTATAAGCGAGTTTGACTAATAATTTCAATGGAATTGAATTAGTTTAACACAAAAACCCTTTTCCGTATGTATTTTTTCCAAAAATCACAGATTTCGAACACATTTTCAAACGAAAATTTCTCAAAATTACCCTTTTATGACAAACACAACTTACACTTATATTTTTCCATTCTTTTATTTTCAAAATTGTCGATTATTTTTGTATATATTCTTCGATTCATAACCTAATCTTATACTGTTTTTTTGTTTTTTTTTTTTGTTTTTTTTTTTTTTTTTTGGTTGTTTCATTTCGTTTTTTGTATATGACATACAAACACACATTACCACGTAATGTAACACTAAAATAATCGAATGCATTCGTAACCGAATACAAAACTTATTATGTGAAAGATTCCTTAAATGACTCATCTAGCAGATAGTTACAATGCAATGCATTTTGTCGATTTCATGAATGCCTAACTAGAAATTAAATTTCATTATTTCTAATTGTTGACCAACTTCACTTCCAGTCATTGTTGATTTATGCGTTTGATTATTCGTTCCGACTTGTGCAGCACTGGCTGCCATTAGAGACTCCGTTACTGAAGGGTTGTCAGCAGCTGCTGCCGATCCGGTTGTCAATGAAGGGGCTGTCTGGGTTGTGGTTTCGTTCTGATTCTCTTTGAAATGCCATAAATCGGCCACTTGTCGTGACTTACGCACTATGGCCTGTGCCTGGGGTCACGAGGCCATATAGGTGCATTGGGTCTTGGGCTGAGCCTCAGTCTGTTCAATGGGCAGAATGGCAGCCCTTTTCCAGTAGTCGCGTACATTTTCCACAGTTTCCATGATGCGCAGAAAATTTTTACCAGCCAGCATGGCTACATCTTCCTCACTCCAATTGGGGTCCTCCAGCAGAGCGGCCAAGAGATCGGGATATTTGGAGACATCCTCTAAACCTACCGGGGGCAATTCAATGCCATCATAGCCGGCCCCCAAACCAATGTGTTGTACACCCGCTATGGCTCTTATATACTTAATATGATCGACCACATCTTTAAGGCGGGCTTGACGTCCGCATGAAACATCTTCCGAATCAAAGCTGATCATTATTAGACCTCCATTTTCGGCTACCAACCTTAGAATATCATCGGGCACATTACGCGTGGAGTTGCACAGCTGCCTGGCGCCTGAATGGGAAAATATAACAGGCGCCCTTGTGGCCAGCAAGACATCACGAGCTGTATTATCTGAGCTATACGATAAATCTATCATCATGCCCAGGCGATTCATTTCCCGTATTATGGCTTTGCCAAACTGAGATAAGCCGGCATCAATGGCGGTGGAGCTGGATCCGGCCCAGGACACATCACACTTGTGCGTTAAACTTAAATAGCGAGCCCCCAGGGAATAAAATGATCTTAGAACACCCAGCGATGAACCTATGGCATGGCCTCCTTCGATGCCAATCAGCGAGGCAATGAGTCCTTGCCTTTGGGCCATTTGTATGTCCTTTGAAGACTGCACCAGCACTGTGTCCTGATGATACATGTCTGTAAGTCGCCTGATTATGTCGATTTGTTCCAATGCCAATTGGACGGCATCCAAACCTTGGGCTTCGCACGGTACATAGGCTGACCTGTAATGAGAGAAAAGAAAGGGAAACCAAAAGACATTTGTGCCATTAGTTGCAGTGCTGCTGAATGGAAATGTAGAGGGATAAAAAGAGAGGGAGAGCAATAAAATAGAATGATATTGCCTATAAGTCAGTCGATTCATTGTGCTGCTTTTAGGCGTTCAAATGCAAAGTAGTTTCCTCGCCCTCCCCTTCACACCATGAGCTTGCTGTGATGTCCTGTTAGAGTAGAAATGATTGCTAACACAATTTGTTCCAGTTTGATTAAATTGGCATTAGGTTTGGTGTCATAAATATTTATGTGTGCTGTGCAAATTGTTGAAATAATTTCTCTTTTCTTGGCAATGATGGCAGCGATGGACGAGTATGGTGTGAGAAATAAAGCAAAAGTAAACTTTCTTTTGTGTCGATTTATTTAATTTGCCCAGTAGCTGATAGCACAAAAAACAGACCAATTCCAAAATGAAAATAAGTCCAAAACCAAAAATACATCGTGTATAAATAATGGGAGGGTGTTTTTCATATTCCAACATATTTCGTGAGTTTCTTTTTAAATTTTTAGGCGTTCATTCCATTTTAAATGGAAGAGAAATTACTTGGAGCTCAGTATTCTACTGTTGAATTACTACTTAAGGAAAAATGTTGGATAGGAGTGAATTAAATTAGGCCCAAAGATTGTAAAAGTATACCTAAAATGAAAAGTTTTTCTCTACCTCAGTAGTAGCACAATTTTTGAGTTTGCAAATATTCGTTTAATACTGTCAAATAGCTACTAAATCAAACAGAGATCTTACCACTCAAAAAAAGTTTAAGATTAACGCCATAAAAAAATTGCGTAAATCTGTAAAATTATTCATTCATCCATCATTAGCTGACTAATAAAAGTTTGAAACATATTGGAAATGAAAAGCCACTCAAGTGGCTGACGAATATTGCTATCAAGATGTAGCTTAAAAAGTTAAAAGAGATTTTTTCCAGAACTATGAAGGCGGAGCCTAAATTAGCCGACCCGAAGGATTTTTTAAGTGAAAAGTGGCCACTTCATAAAACATACGTTTTAAGTTTCAAGGCGCCACGTTGTTTATCATTTCTAATTGAGCCATCAAAAATAACCAATCTCAGTAAATTTGTAAACATGGAAAAAATTAGTTACCGTGAAGAGCCTCAGTCTAATCAATATTAAAGCCGAGCTATGTCCTACTCTAGGGGAGTCTGTTCCTTCGTTTACGACTGTAAAATTTTGGGTAGAAGACTTTGAACGAGGCCGTACGGGCTTCCAAGACGAACACCGTAATTATCGATCAATTGAGACTGACATTAGACATGGTTAAAAAAATCTACAAAATGTTGTTGGATGATCGTTAGCTATGCATTATATATTGACCGAAGATTTGGAGACAATGATCCACTTAAAACATCCACTATTGCGATGGCCAAATTTTATGAATCAAAGTTCGAATTGCTTTATTACGCAGCTTATTCCCCGGATTTAACTCCCTCGGACCATTTTTTACTTGCAGACTTGAAAAAAGGCTCGCTGATAAAAGATTTGCAAGCAATGAAGAGGTGAAGTCTGCGATTAATGGTTATTTTAAGGAATTTGACAGATCTTACTAGAAAAATTAGATTGAGCTTAAAGGAGAAGAATTGAAGAATAACGAAAAATTTTCCCAACTGTTTTGTGTCTTCTTTGTTAGTTCGGATAGTTTTGGGACTACCCTCGTACAACAAAAGAAAATTTTTTACAATTCTATGTGGGGTTTCAACTGGATGGTGCAACTTGTCACGTAGTCAATCCTACTGTGGCAGAATTGTAGTGCGAATTCTGCCTTCAGCTAATTTCTAGAAAATTTACATTCCGTTGGCCTCTTTGGTCCCCCCATTGCATGCGTCAAGAAAAACAGACACCCTTCCATTCCATGAACAAAATATGGGAGAGCTTCTCACATCCTTATATTGTAAGCATTATATTTTTAGACTCATTCTACAATACTTACAGTTTAAAAACGATTTCGAACGTCAGGGTTTGAAAAGAATTTACAAGACTTGTAAATTACTCGACTGCATGAAGTATTCCATTGAAGTGACCCATTCTTAAATAATAATGTGAGGCTCTATGCGGGATTGAACCCAGTATGGTGGGACCGATAGTTTATAGAACAAATTATGGATTACTGTGGAAAAGTAAATTTTTTTCAATCGGTCAATTTGCATGGGAGGTGCCACAATGAGCGTCTGCAACATCTTGCATTTGTTTTTCTTATAACTTAGTTAACAAACGCAAGATTTGTACCAAATTTGTCCGAGTTTGGTACAACTGATTGAAAGAAATGGAAGTAAGAATTTATTGCTTAAATCGGTCATTTGTACGGGGTGAGGATTCACGACAGTTTTAGAGAAAATTACAAGGCAATGTATGGAGAAAAGTGCAGATCAGTACAGCCTGTTAGATAGAAATAACGGAGCAATGATTAAGTTTCAGAAAATTGTTAAATTTATGTGAAAGATACCAGAATAGGTATGGCAGTGTGATTCGCTTTCACTATGAGACACTTCTATAATAACAAATGATGAACATGTACCAAATTTAACCGAACATGAAAGATATGAACCTAAGAATATATAAATGTGTCATTTGTATGGGATGTATCAAATCATCATCAGATTCGATTTTTTTCCAATTTTACAAGAAATTATGAAAAAATGCTAGGAACAGAAATTTGTTTTGCCGTAGATTATGGATAAGAAGGAAATTGAATTTCGGAAAGTCGTTAAATTTTAAATGGGAGTTTCGAGAAGTTTTGGCAATTCTCAGCTGCGATACGACAAAATATCAGGCTGGCCAAATTTTAAAAAGTTCCATAAAGATTTTATGATTTTAAGCCTGACAGTCAGACGTGATGAAACGTATTTGGTGAGAAGAAACCTGGTACTTTAAACGCTTCCTCCTGGGTGCTGCACTTTTGGCCATATCAAATAATACGACGGGTTATCAATTTTTCGATTCCAAAAGTAAAGTTAAATAAAACACACATATGAGTAAAGCGATGAAATGATAAAACTTTTATTTCATTTTAATGATTAGAATTTGCCATTATATATGAAATATAGTGACATATAAATGACTGTATCTGGATTGGTTGCACCAGTGGATCCTTTTGAGATAGTTTTCGACCACTTTTTTGCACATTTCGGGCAGTATCTCTGCGATAATTTGACGAATATTAGTTGTCAAATGCTCTAACATTTGAGGGCTATCCGCGTAAAGACGGTCCTTGGCGTGGCTCCACAAAACAAGTATAACGTCGTCTAATCGCATGATTTTAGTGGCCAAGCGTGTTGAGCTGCCAGTGGTCGACTAATTCAGGTGTCCAGGCCAGACACTGTAAAGAAAATCCACAACATGTTATTGCCTGCAGATGCGCGGGCTACGATAGACATTTCAAAACGCGCTGTACATCGTTTATTGTGCGAAGATGAGTGCCGCGCTTGCTTTCAATAGAGCAAAAACAGCATCGTGAAGAGGTTTCAGTAGAGTTTGGTTGGTTTGGCGATGTTTCATCGCATTAAAGCCGATTTTCTTCTTTGATTTATAACCATAGATGGGACATGAGCCCACCACTTCACATCTGAGACAAACAAAAGGAACAGTTAAAGCGGTGGACTGGAATGGGAGAATCGCGTCTAAGGAAGGCGAAAACGGTTCCATCTGTAGGCAAGTTCATGGTGTCCGTTTATGGGATACGCATGTGATTATTTTAATTGATTATCTTCAGAACTCACATTTTTCTATGTTCAAATTTAAAAAAGTTTTAGGATAGTAAAAATTTTACCAATGATGAAGAGGTGAAGTTGAAGGCTGTTTTAAGGAACTTGATAGTTCTTTCTATAAACAGGTTATAGAAACTATTAAATATCGCTGGAAAAAGTATACCAGTCTAAACTTAAATAAAGACAAAGATCAGCTAGTTTTGGGACTACCCTTATACTTGTACAGAATTTTATATCAGCTCTCGAAATCACTTTATCAATCATACATACACGTATACTATATACAATATTCAATACTATGTTCTGGTATTGGATGTAACAAATCAACGCCATCGTAATAGGAGTTATGTCTGACATGATTGCGGAAATTGCATAGAGTCGAGAATTAACCTCATTTGATGTACTCCCTTAGAGACCAGAAAATTGTAAGCAATTAGTAACTCCTCCTCTTAAGAGTCTTGCTAAATATAATGAGAAAGTTCTTCAGATGTGGTACAAAGGGAAAACTAACTCAAGTAAATGCGGACAAGAAAAGGAAACGATTAATACAGACCAATTGCCTGAATTCAAATATAATATGTCTAAGGGGCGTATAAGTGTTATTAATGTTCTAATGGCAAGGACGAATGATTGATATTATTACCCAAAAAAAAAGTTATTCAAAAAGCATCACATTTTTATCATTTCAAAAGATTCAATCTGTATTGAAACACTAATTTTTCAAATTATATTTCATTGTGCGATTTTCTGAAATTTAATAGATCGCTGAACTACTTGCCTTTCCACTGGCCTGAATTTTCATTTGTTCATTAACACTTTTTCCGCCTATTCAATCGCATCAACTTTCTTTTACTTATTCTTCCCAGTGACTGTTGTGTTCGTCTGTAATAGACTCTAATCAACTGTTCAGCAATAATTTCACTTCGTGTTGATAAAACATATCACGCTGTACTGTCGAATATATCTCAGGCTCCTGCAACGCTTCAACGAAAATAAAAATTAGTAATTTTTGTGCCTCTTAGCATGTAGCATTTAAGAGATATTAAACAGAGCCCCAAATGTACGCCTGCCAACCACATAATGCCGGCTATGATAGCATAACTTCTATTTTATATTCACATCACTCGACAATTGATGCGTTTATTCAGATATTTGTTTAACTACAAAACGCCCCGAACATCAAATCTGAATTCACATTGAAATCGCCGAAATTTATAGTTAATTTATTTTGATTTATACGAAGTGGCAAGGAAATCGCAACGCTATAAAACGACTAAAAACACAACATGAGCACAGTGACAATTTTCCGGTTGCTTAACACTGAAACGTGATTTAAGCGCATTTTCTAAAACACCTAAACGTGGACTAAATCATTGCAATCCTGGTCCACATATATACTGCTATATATAGCCACATATAGACGAATGTGTATGTGTGTCCTCTTGAAAATATTTACTAATACTATGATAGTCCTGCAGGATTTACCGCCACGTCCAGGGGGCAGACTTATAACGAAATGGATTCTAATGCAAATTGCTAGGGAGATATGCGACGTACATACAAATCAACACGGCTTCATCGTATGAGATGATGCGATGCCAAACCAAAGAGCAGGTGACAGCTAACACGGCATCCATAGCCGGAAAAAAATAAAGGTGGCAACGAAACATTGCAAACAGCATAAAACAGCATGGACAGCAAACAACAGATGTAGCCGCAACTGTTGGTCGTTGTCAGGGGCTGATGCTGCACAGTGAATTTGTTAGTAATATGAGAACGTTACTAAAATGTTTACTCACTAAAATAATTATTTTCGAAAGTTACGAGGGCGGTCTTAAAACTAACCGACCTGATGTATAGATTGTGCCAGTGGTTTGAAAAAAAAAAATATATTTTGGCGAAAGGTTGCAACCTTAAAAAACAAGGTGCTACGTTGTTTGGTATTTTTATTTGAGCCATCAAAAGTAAATGATCTCAGCGAATTTGTAAACCTGGAAAAAATTGCATACCGTTGTGTAATTTAATATTTCCATTTGAAAGGTTTCACTCCAACCAATATTAAAGCCATGATAAATTCTACTCTGAGAGGGTCCGCTCTTTCGTTTATAACTCTAAAATATCGGGTAGCAAAATTTAAACAAGGTCGTACGAGCTGCCAAACATGGTCGACCGATTGAAACTGGCGCCACATTGTTTAGTATTTTTATGTGAGCCAACAATTGAAAGGTCTCATTTGAACTTTCTCAGTCCAACCAATATTAAAGCCGAGCTACATTCTACTCTGCCGGAGTCTATTAATTCGTTTAGAACTGTAAAGTATTGGTTAGCAGAGTTTAAACGATGTTTTACGAGCTGCTAAGAGAAACACTGTAATGGTGAATCAATTAAGGTGTCCACGCCAAACACTGTAAAGAAATCCACAATATGGTATTGGATGATCATCGGCTGTAGATGCGCGAGCTACCTGAAATGATAGGCATTTCAAAACGTACTGTACATCGTTTATTGTGCAAATATTTGAAGATAAGGAAGCTGTGAGCAAGATGAGCGCCGCGCTTACTTTCAATAGAGCAAATACAGCATCGTGAAGAGGTTTCAGTAGAGTTTAGTTGGTTTGGCGATGTTTCATCGCATTAAAGCCGATTTTCTTCTTTGATTTATAACCATAGATGGGACATGAGTCCACCACTTCACATCTGAGACAAACGAAAGGAACAGTTAAAGCAGTGGACTGGAATGGGGGAATCATGTCCAAAGAAGGCGAGGACAGTTTCATCTTTACGCAAGTTCATGGTGTCTGTTTATGGGATACGCATGTGATTATTTTAATGGATTATCTTCAGAACTTAATCTTTTCTATTTCTAAACTTGAAAACATGGCTCGGTAGTAAAATATTTGCCAGCAATGAAGAGGTGGAGTCTGCGTTTGATGACTATTTAAGGATATTTCTTACAATAAACAATGTATGGAAGCTACAGAATATCAGTGAAAAAAGTGTATCGGGATAAAAAGAGATTATGTTGGAAAATAGGAACAACATTTTCCATCTTTTTTGTGTGTTCTTTGTTAGATTGGCTAGTTCTTAGGCCACCCTCATACCTTTACAAAATGTTATATTAGCTTTCGAAATCATTTTTTTTGCACATTTTTGTTTGTTTTAGAATGAATTGAAGGGACTCGCATATGAAAAATGCTGACGGCAACAAAAATAATTAAAATACAGGCGCGATACTCTAGTGCGTTCAGTACATCTGGCAGCAAGTGAACCAGTGAACTTTCAATTGGTTCAATATCGACTTATGCACCATTACGGACTGCAGCCCAGTGGGGTGAACAATATCCTGACTCTTTCTTAGATAAGTGGGCGTGCCAAAAGCTTATTAAATATCGATTTTTCTTATCTTGCCCATGAAAAATATTATTTTTGGTTTCATTCAATGACCACGGCCTCAATTATTGCAGCCTTTCAATATTGCCACAAATTAAAGTCGATCAATAAATCCATTATTATATTTTTTTTTGTAATAATAATAAAAATTGTAATCAGAGATTATCATATACGTTCAATTCCGTTTCATGTTTGATTTTGTATACTTATTTAAAGTAAATCAGAAATTAGTTTCCGATTCATATTGAAAGCAATAAGTCATTTCATGCATATTATTTGTCTGAAACGAAAGTAGAATCCTTGTTTCTCTTTCTGTATCGAAATATAATGAAACAGTTATTTCGATATTAGAAACTTAATCGAAAATATAGATTTATTCAGATTCGTTCCCTAGTCTGAATTGGAACCGAAACTAAATGTCGTTTCTTAAAAAGGACCTGGCGCCAGGTCCTTGCTTAGGTGACAACTAGAACAAGCATCTTTATCTATTATACGCGGCGCGTAGAAAACAATTCTAAACGCTTCGGTTTTCTGTGCTTCTTATCCACGTAGTCACAACAATTTTCAACAGTACTCGTATTTTAAAAGCCCAGTCCTTTCAACAGAGTTTTGGTTGCCCTGCTTTGCGCTGCCCATCGAGCTCGTTTCTGAAAACTTTTCATGCTAAAGCATTTGGGTACATCCGCATAACATGGCCTAAACAACGCAATCCTTTTATTTTGATGTGCTACACCACATCGGTGCCGGCATATAGCTCATACAGCTCATTGTTCATACGGCGCTGATACTCTCCATTAACGATGATGGGTCCATATATTTTCCGGGGTATTTTCCTATCGAAAATTGTGTCATCGCCTAGGATTCTGCGCCAACACAACAAGACAGGCATTTGACATTTGGGTTTTTGTCTATCGAAAGAGGTCTTTATCATAGAATCGCTTGCTTAGCCCATAGCAACATTTTTTAGTAAGCAAAACTCTCCCCTTCATCTTCATGCTGATGTGATTCGTTTTGTTTACAGCGGATCCGAGGTGTACGCATTCGTTCACAACACTACAATTGCAGTTGTCAACGCTCACACTGCGTCCCAAGCGAACAACACTTTGGTCGTTGCTACAAATTACTTTGTTTTGTCCTCGTTTACCACCAGACCCATTTTTGCTGACTTAATGCTTGAGAAGGCTGCAGTAACATTCCGCCGCCTGGCGGAAATAATTTATTTACTAAGCCAGTCTCTCAGAAAAATTTGACAGCTAGTCAAAAATTTTGCTTGTTATTTGAATTGAAAAAATTTCAAATGAAATACAAACAAAATTATTCATAAACTGAATCAGACTCAAAATTGTGTCTAATTTCTTTTCGGATGTGTGAAACACAAACAAAATTCAATGTAATTTTGATTCGAATGTCGGAATCAGAATAAAAACTTTATGTATTTTTGATTATATTCCACAAACTGAAACAAATCAAAACTACTTTTGAATTTAATTTGCTTTTGGTGACGGCCTCTGCTTTTAATCAACAGATAAATTGCAAAATCCGTATAGAAATTTTAGTCAACTTAAAAGCATCACAATGGACTACACAGTCTATGTAAGTCTGTCTATTCAGACGGCCATACTGACCAGCTGACATACATATAACTTCATCCAATATCCTTTGCGTTTCTGTAAAACTGTGAGTGAAGTCAAAGAGGATGTGGTAAATTCCTAGATTCTTATCAAAATATTGTCTGAATTGAAGCACAATAAAAGGAAAAAAATTATAACCAGCTTTAAAACTACAAGATGGCCACCGCCTTTTGTTAAATCGCACAAATCGTAAGTGTGATACTCTAATGGGCGTGCCGGTGGGGTATGTTTTAAATTTAAGTTACAATGATCATAGCACAATAGAATTGAAGATATGATAGCAAGAATTTAAACGTTAAATAATGTAATATGTATGGGAGGTATCAGAGAGGGAGTGGTTACAATGTAGACTCGTTTACATTTTACCAAAAATTATATACCATACAATACTAATACTATTGGCAAAAATGCAAGTAACTTTAATCTACAGATTAGAAATTACAGGAGAAAATTCAACTCCGATAAATCCTTCAATTTATATGGAAGGCGCTGAATGGGCACTTTTCATACAGAAGTTAGTTCACCAAATTCGTATTGTATGCTGTATTGCACTGAATTCAATACGGCTGCTTAAAAGATATGAAGCTACGAAAGAATTCGGTTAAATCGGTTATTTTATGCATGCGAGGTGCCAGCAAGGGCGTGGTTAGTAGAATAACTTCACCGACATTTTTACAGAAAAATAAACCATTGCAATAGACACCATCCAAGACTTCCGCAGTCCGTTGATTACAAATATCAGAGTGAAGATGGAATTTCGGAAAATGGGGCCATTTGTTTGAGAGGTAGCAGAAGAGTTGTTGCACTGCATTTTCATTTTCAGAACTTTGTCCATACACTGTATAATGTGTGCCAGTTTTGACTGAATTCAGTGAAGCTGTTTGGAAAATAAGAGGCTGTGATTCAAATTGGTTATAAATATACCTGATTAGTTATTAACAAGTTTTATCAAGCATTGCAAAACAATCCTATGAACAAAAATTACGGTTGCTGTAGTCCACAAATTTCGAGTTTTAGGGTAAAAAATTAAGTTCAGAGCAAGGTATCAATTTGAATAAAAGGCTACAGAAGGAGCATGACAATAAATTAGAATTTTATTTCTGATTCATATTGCAAACAATAAGATATTTTTTTTTATCTGAAACGAATTTAGAAACTTTAGTTGTTTCCGTTTCTGTATCATAATATAATGAAACAGTTATTTCGATTTGAATTGAAAAAATAAATTTATTCAGGTTCTTTCCCTAGTCTGAATTAGAACCGAAACTAAATGTCGTTTCTTGAAAAAGACTTGGCGCGGAAGCAGCATCGCCATGCGGTTCATTTTCATTCTCAGGCTGTACTTGGACAAACTCTGAACATGTACTAAATTTAATTGGTAAAATATACTGTAAAAATTATAGGGTGGAGCACAAATCGTGCTACAAAACACAAAATATATTAACTTTATTTCTATGTGAGTAATCGGATTATTTTTTTTTCTTATTTGGTGGGTAACAATTTAGCTTTTTTCAAAATGAGTGCTTATAATATAAAAAAGAAGATTTGGATAGCGCAGCGGTACCATCCTTTATAGTCCTCCATTTCCGTCCAAAGAGAAGTTAGGCGGGAGTTTGGCGGCACTTGCCCGAGTAGACGGACAACTATGAGATGGGTAAACACATTTGCCGTATCTGGAAGCATCACTCGAAGACGGTACCATCGAGATCCCTATGTTCGGATTGGAGACATAATCGCGGTTGCCAAATTCCGCCAAATTCAAGAGTTTTGACTTGAAATTTATTGGCGCAATTTGGAGTTAGCAAACGATCATTATAACGGATAATTCATAATGAGTTAAACTTGTTACCATACAAAGATCAAATTACAAGCAAGTTAAACTCTACTTGCCTGCTATTTTGTATAAAAATGATAGAAATAGACGAAGAAGACAACAACTTAATAGATTGCTTGTTTATGTCTGAAGAGGCCTATTTTGATCTAAACAACGGTATAAACAAGCAAAATTGCTGTATATGAAGTAAATATAATACAGAAATACTCCTTAAGATGGAACTGCACCCACAATGAGTCACTGTGTGGTACAAAGTTTCGTCAGGGTGCATTGTGGGTCCTTACTTCTTTGAGGAAAAACGGTGTAAGAGTAACTGTCAATGGCGGCCGGTTATATAAAGATGTTGAAGCAGTTTTTTCCAGAACTGCGTCCAAGACATTCCCGATGAATCAACTGTTCACATATCCAGACCGATTACGACGGAGCTCTAACGAAAATTCAAAAATAAATTAATATCCAGAAACTCCACTTTCTCCCGGGACCCCCAAGGCACCGGACCTGCCTGCATCAGACTTTTTTTATGGAGTTATGCCAATCAAGAGTTGCACAAAACGAAATCAATATATTTGACTGAATTGAAGCAGTCCTTTAAAACAGTAACCGATTCCAACTTCAACCCTTCAGGCTGCAATGAATAATTTTCTGATTAGGTATCGCATTTGCGTGAATGAGCTTGGAGGTCATTTACGGTCTAGCGTCTTCAAAAGCAATCAGTTATATAAAACAAAATTGAATTTTCTATACGATAGAAAATAAGTGAAATACATTAATTAAAACAGGCGTTTGATATGGCTGGGAGACAGTCGACATGATGCCTTCACCAGACATGACTTTAAACCGAGCCTTATTGTATTGTGCGTTCTCTTTGACATATTTATGAAGATGATAATAAGAAAAACTGCAGTTAACACTTTATCCAAAATCTACAATAAAAGCATTGTCTGTAACCGGTCGTAGCAGGTCGTGCCTTTCGTCTTTGATGTATTCTTTGATGTTCAGAATCATCATTCCCTTTGAATTGGTCTAAAAATAGAATGCGAGTAAGTTCACTGAATGGGATAAACTGTCTTATATTCCATTCATGCAGCGATGCAACGAAATTGGTTTTTGTTTTTTTTTTTTTTTTTTTTTTTGCATACTCTGATGATGTACGTTTCATTGGTTTAAAAACACAATTGATGCGCCTAAGAATATATGAGTTAGAGCGGTCATTTGTTTGGGAGGTACCAAAAAGGATGCTATTAATCGGCCGACGTCTTAAAATTTTATCGATAATAACGAAGCAATACTAGAAGCAAAAATTCAGTTTTCTGCGGGCAACGAATTAGGAATTGAGCGGAAAAAATTTGAATTTTGAAATAACGTCAAATTTTTGTGAAAGCGGGTAATATAGACCATTTACATACCCCGGCAACAATCTGACGAAAAAAAAGATTGCGACAAATTTTAAGAAGTTTTATTAAAACTTAAAACAGTTATTTCGTTTACGACATTTTTTATTCTAAAAGGGCTTTCCTGACGTCAGTTTGCTTTACGCAATTACGGTTTGCGTGACAGCAGCTGTCGAATGTGCAATATGTGTCTTAGTAATGTTAGAACTGGGTGCTTTTTGTCGCAGGAATTGAAGGAGTTTGGTGTGTCTGGCTTGGAAGTAACCAACTCTGCAAGATTTGCCTTCCAAGACAAACTCTTTTCTTTTACATGTGAAATGATGGCAGAATGAGGAAATTAGATTTACATTCTGAAGCACCAACGAAAGGTTTTGACATATGGTTTGATAACGAAAAGCTCTAGTTTCCCACACTTTGTTCAACAGTGGTGCTAAAATATTGCATGCATTTTGTTACCACTAATTTCTCCCTATCAAAATCGACACAATTTATTTTCCTACGGCAATTACAGCCAACTTGGTTTTGATACTTGGTATGTATCCGAATCACTGTACTTCATTTTTTGTTCTTCGACAATGGATATGTTGTTTATGCATTTGGAAGTTTAACAACACAAATGTACATTAGATACATGAACAGGCAGCAACTATAAACTCATATACATATAAAGAACAATTGAAATGTATGAGTATCCTTTCACTCAACACCCTTAACCGTGTCCATGTGATGTTGATGTTGATGTTGATGGTGATGTTACATTCTAAAGCCACAATGTACATGGAGAGATACAAGGTGGATCCTGCAGAATATGTTGCCTGTTGTAGACAAGGATAACTACAATGGTGTGTGATGGTTTATTTTGCTGTTCCACATTTATTTGTAACAATGTGAGCGTATGCTTAGGCATGTGTATGTTTGTGTGCCAGAAATTGTTTGAAAACGTGCCACATTTAGGTCGTACATAGTTT
Source organism: Philornis downsi (assembly GCA_019455685.1). Classification (NCBI taxonomy): domain Eukaryota; kingdom Metazoa; phylum Arthropoda; class Insecta; order Diptera; family Muscidae; genus Philornis; species Philornis downsi. The sequence continues at coordinate 267,685 of JAHXMU010000525.1, read as the reverse complement.
GCATTTTAAAACAGTTGTAGCTATGCTAAACGTGGGAATGGCATTAACCCAACAAAACAGGGAATAGGGAGTAGGGAAAATAAAAAGGTTTGAGTGAAACTTGTAACAAATGAAATAGCACAGCCTAAGGGTATGACGATACACTCAATCGAAAGGATAAAAGCATACATCATTTGAAAAGACAAACAAATTTATATCTAGAAAGAAGCATTAACAGTACCAAATATCTTTTATTCAAATGTGTTTCATGGTTTTATTTTTATTAGATTGAGTCGGCCTTCTCAAATATTAAGAAGAAGTTAGCAACAAAAGGTTTGGGTGCAAACGAGAAGAAAAATTTTAATTGTAGCAAAACAAAAGCTACGCTTTTTGTCTCCTCGGTTCAATCTTCAATCTTTTTAAAATGTTGACTTCAACATTAATGGAAACAGTACTGAGTTTGTACATGAAATGAAGTGCTTCGGCATAAAACTTGATAAACGACTTGGTTTTCGTGCTCACATAGATTCCATATTTCCAAAGATAACTTTTACTCTGCGGAAGTTGTACAATGCGAATATTCCTTTCCATTCATATTAAAAAGAGGTTAGCTCATGCCTTGCTGATGTCTCAAATTAGTTATGGTATTGAACAAATCTTGCTTGCCTTAAGAAAATTCAGAGTATTTAATATTTAATATGGTAGTAAGGTGTGTGTATAGACGCTATGTCATACAGGGTGTCCGTCAGGAAGGTATACTAATATGATTTGCCGCCATTTTGGTAAACATTAGTCTTAATAGTTCATATTTGGCAGTCGTAAAGTAGAGACGTGGCAAATGTATTATGGAAAAATAGACGATAAACCAACGTGTTTTAATAGTTAAAACATTTAATCAAAATCAATCATCGATTACTGTGACGATGAGAAAGTTACGTGAATTTTTTGGAAGAAACAACGTGCCAACAAGACGCACTATTTATCGTGCAGTGAATGATTTCGAAGAAAGAGGGTCTATAGTTGATAGGGACAAGCATGGACCACAACGCTCTGCAAGATCGACTGAAAACATTACTGCTGTTCAAGAAAGTTTTCAAAACAATCCATCAACCTCAATTCGATGCCGTGCTCAGGAGCTTGGTCTTCAAAGAACAACTTTGGCACAATTTTCCACAGGGATTTGTTTCCATTTACGATTCAGTTGAGGCAAGAACTTCTTCCACAAGACCATTTACGCCGCCGCACTTATGCCAATTGGATGTTACAGCTCGCTCATGACAACCCCGATTTTCATGAAAAAATCATAATGAGTGGCGAGGCACATTTGCATTTCGATGGATATGTGAATAAACAAAATAAATTGGGTATTTGAACAATATCACCAGGACTAGGATGCTCTCAAACCATGATGCGATATTTCGAAGAAGGCAATCAGAAAACCAAAGTGTTGGAATTTGTTATTCGCTCAAATAATAACTTCTGTTACAGATGCCACCTTGTAGGTACAGGTAGACACATAGTTGTGGGGGGTATAAGCCAGTCAATCCATTATGCCAAAGATATGTGAAAAATTCCACCCATGAGACCATATTTTCTACTACCTGCTAGTTCAACCATTTGAGATATAAGACCATATAAAAGTATAATTCACGATAAAAAATTGGTTTGTAGAATGATAAAATCATGATTGATTTGTCTATTTGGAAGGAGTTTGTCTCCTTGAAAACATTGGCCGATGTGTCATATTTACAGCTGGCTTTCTTTCCTCATCTACGTATTCGTCCAACATACTTTATCGTTGGTAAAAAAGTGAACGAGTTACCAGAAGGGTAGAGATAAATCGTTATGTTTTTATCAAATGATAATCGAAATTAAAACACAATTAAAAATGCAAAATTACAGCTTAAAGAACTTGCTTATTATAATTTTCTGCATTCGGCTTAAATGACTGCTTCTGGATTGGTTGCAGCAGTGGGCATTTTGACACGTTTTTTGGACATTTCGGGCGATATCTCGAAGATAACTTGACAAATGTTGGTTTCCAAATACTTCAACGTTTGAAGATTATCCGCGTAAACACGATCTTTGACATCTTTGCCCAACAAAAAAAAAAAGTTTAACGGTGTCAAATCGCACTATTCTGAAGGTCAATTGACGTCTTTGACGTGAAATTACGCTCTCTGGAAACTTGTCATGTAATAAAGCCAAAGCCACGTGACATTCTGTGGCTCGTAGCACCGTTTTGTTGAAACCACATATCGTCTACTTCATCATCTTCAACTGCAGGCCAAAAAATTCGGTTATCATCCAGCCATAGCGCTACGAATTGATTGCAAATACGGCCCAATGACACCTCCAGACTATAATGCGTACCAAACAGCCACTTTTTCCGGATGCAATGGATTTTCCACAATCACTTCTGGGTTTTCCAAGCGCCACATGTAACAGCTTTGATCGTTGGCCTAACCACCGAGTGAGAACTGAGCTTCATCGCTGAAGAAAATTTTGTTCGAAATTCAGCATTAAAAACCAATTGCTGTAACATCCAATCAGCACATCTATGGCATTGTGAATGGCCAACCGGCTTTATTTGTTGCGTGAGTTGAATTCTATATGGATGAAGGTGAAAATCCAAATGGAAAATATGTCATAATGAGCCGTACGATATACCCAATTGCTGCCAACACCGTGGAATCGACAAAGCAGCAGCGATATTTTCGGCAGTGCGTACATTGTGAAGATGCACAGACATCGCATGTGTAAGGCTTCTAGTCTATTCAATTTTTCTTATAATCTTAATAATTCTATGTACGATAGGTCAATTATGATGACCATAATCATTCCGTAATGAACGAAAAATGCCAGCGGTCTTGAAACCACCAAGTGGATAGCTCTTTATAATTCAGTTTGCCCAACTGAAATTTATGAACTGGTTTTCATTTAAATTTGGACGTAATATGAAATTCAATGCAAATACAAACGAAAAAAAAAGAAGACAGAATATTGAATCGGACTTTGAGAAATTTATCAAAATAGCTTGGTTTGCCAAAAAAAAAACTGTTATCAAAATTGCTTAAGAAGTGCAGAAAACAAATTTGTTTGTCCAAAAATTATTTTCTTCCCCCACTGTGCGTTATACAGCACCATACACATTGTATTGATGTTGAATTTCTTACTTCGTTACTGCTCACTACCGACAAAAACTTTACTTTTTCACTTCAGCAACTTACAGTGCTTCTCATTTACTCTCAACTGTATTCATAAGACCACCAAATCATCATCATGAAAATCAGACAACTGCCTGTCTCAAATCTGCTAGCACACATTTTCCTTTCCAAAAATGATGGTGGATGTATTCTCAGGGCATTCACTCTGACTACATGCATTCCGAAATCAAAGACAACCAGACACCGGCAACATTGTTGGCAAGTAAATAATTTTGCATAAAATATATACTAAAAATGCTGAGAACACTACATATACAGGATGACAGGACCGGTGAATGGCTGAATGGCAACCATTGAGAAACTTTAGAATTAAGACAACAAAAGAAGATTTCACAAACTGGTGGCTGCAGTAAATATATTTGACGAACATTTTTAAGTACTTTGAGAAAAAGTATTTTAAGAGTTACTGGGATTGTTTGTTTGCTTTGTGGCAAAGTTGAGCAAAGGACTTTTTTGTTAATGTGATTTGAGACTATGAAAACATTTACTAAAGGTAGCTGGTTACGGCTACCCGGTCAGGTTGGTAGGCCACCCATAGTTTTATAGTTTTGACGGCATACTGAAGGAAAATACTAGGAAAATAATATTCAATTAAAAAAAAAACTACGAAACATAAAGAATATATATATTTTTTTTAAAAAGTAGAAGCATGGGAATTTTTAAGACTTAAAAATAATGTTGTCCAAATGGCTTCCCTCGGCTGCTTGACACTCTTGGAACCGAAGTCGCAAATTTTTGAAAACTCGTTGAAAAGTTGTTTTCGGTATTTTGTTACTTTCCTGAATAATGTTCCTCTTCAACTGCTCTATATTGGTCGGATTATTCTCGTAGACTACCGATTTGAGGTAGCCCCATAGAAAATAATCGCATGGAGAGAGATCGGGGCTACGTGGGGGCCATTCAATATCCCCCCTTTTCGAAATGAGTTTTCCAGGAAAAACATTTTTCAGCAGCTCTATGGATACCCTAGCCGTATGACATGTGGCCCCATCCTGTTGAAACCACATCCTCGAGGATGTGCAAAGCTGGCACCAAAAAGTCTGCTAGCATGTTGCAATAATTGTTCGCTCTAACCGTCATGGCATGCCCTCTTTCGTCCTCAAAAAAGTATGGTCCAACAATACCGGTTGACGTTATCCCAGCCCACACGACAAGCTTAGGGCTGTGAAGTGGACGTACATGCAAGCGTCGGCGATTAGTCTCGGACCAGAACCGACAATTTTGCTTGTTCACATGGCCATTAAGGTGAAAATTGGCCTCATCACTAAAAATCACGTTGTTGAAATTGTTGAACCGCTC
>JAHXMU010000525.1:236186-263170 GCA_019455685.1 Philornis downsi | reverse complement strand
GCTGAACTGAAACACGAACACGCTCCACAATGTCGGCTGATCTTGCAGAAACTGGGCGACCACGAACCGTAATTGGTACTGTTGAGCAGGTTGTTTTGAACATTCAGATCCATTTTCGTATCCCATTGGCGCTTGGAACTTCACTTAAATCGTGTAAACCGTGTTCATGCCGATACAAACGTCATGCAGTAATCACTGATTTATTGTTTTCGTAATACGCTCGGACAAAAATGCACGCTGCACCCCCGTGTACGGTTCCATGGCGACTAAATTTCCAGGAAGCGGCGCAGCGAACAACATATCCCTCGGACACCCCGCGCCGCGCGTTACCGAGAAATTGAAGAATTAAATCGCCAACACTCACATGGCCCACCCTGTATTTTGTGGTATGGACAAAATTTGTAACTTTTATACTAATTTGAAAATGGCATATAGGAAATCTATTCATGGACCGAACTATCGCAATAGCAGAGAATTGACCAATTAAACGCAACAATATAATAGCAAATATTTATAACTAGCAAGCCCCTAATTTATTTAACAGTGATTCTGTTTTCAACAACTGAACCAGGTAGATGTTACTTGTTTATCTTATACCCATCTGAGCTGCTAACAATTCATTTTTCGGAGAAATCAGCTACTTTTATTGCTGCTAAGCACGATAATATCGTTTTTGTTCTCTCTACTTTTTTATTTTTTATTTCTTCCATCATATTTACACTTAAAATACATTTAACAAATCTTAATATTTAAAATTTTTGAGATATAACTAGAAATATTGCAGCAAGTAAAAGGTGTCCCAACAAGAACGCAAGATTTAAATGACTGATGCAGCAATTTAATTGTTTCTCTGGCTGTATGACAGGTGGCGCCGTCTTGTTGAAACCACATGTCCTCCACGCTCATTTCTTCAATTCTAGGCACGAAAGAACTGGTTATCACTTCACAATACCGAACACCATTGACTGTTTGCGCTTGACATGCCTCATTTTCATAAAAAAAAGATCCAATGATTCCTCCACCCCAAAATCCACACCACACAGTTACGCGTTGAGGATGCATTTGCTTCTCGTGAGTCCCTCGAGGATTTTCCTCACCTCAAATGCGACAATTCTGCCTATTGATGAAGCCATCAAGATGAAGATGATTTTATCGGCAAAATCAGCATTTTCATGTTGTCTCTCCAATACCCAATTAACGAACTCCCTTCGCTGTCCATGTTCAGCTGGCTTCAGTTCCTGCGTCAATTGAACTCTGTATGCATGAAGATGCAAATCTTTCGTCAAAATTCGCTGCATAGTGGATTTGGAGACAAAAATTTGTTGAGTTCGGTGTCGAATTGAGGTGGATGGAGGTTGAGCGACATCATCACGTACAGCTGCGACATGTTCGGTCGATCGACCTGGTCGCAGGCGCATTGCTGTCTTTACATCACTAACAGAATCAGTTTTGGCAAATTTATTCATTAATCTGTTTACAGTTGACTTTTTTGAAGCATTATTGTGACCCCAAATTGATCGCCATTTGCGAACTGTAGCCGCAAAACTTTTACCATTTTGGTAAAACAATTTCACAATGAGAATGTGTTGTTCATTCGTGTAGTGCTCAATTTTTATTAACCTCGTACCTTCTGCAAGCAAATAATAACAATTGTTCAAATGTCAAACAATGACACTTCGAATGGAGCCAAATTTAAATCTTGCGTTCTGGTTGGGGCACCCTTTATTATATGTTTTCTTATTTTTTTCAAGTATGAAGGAGAAAACAGTTAAAGGAAAAATATAGGATAAAATCTTTTAAACAGTCTAGAAAAAATTTGAGTTTAATGCTTCGACAGTATTAATTAACGGCATTAATTTATAAAAGAATTAAATTAAATTAAATAAAAAAAAGTTCATAATTCAGCTGTTCCCCAGAAGTTCTTATCAGTCTATGGGTTCATAACTTGTTTTGGTTTTCAAATTTATCATTTATTCCATTTATAAAACGTTCATGTAACATCAGTGTTGGAAACCTCATGTTTAAGCCATATGCTTGTTTTAATTTTCTATTCTGGATAACTTGAATTTTTTTGAAGTGAGTTTTAGCACATATTTTAGACCAGACCTGACAGCCATATGTCATTGTTGGTCGAATGTAGATCTTGTACAACAGCAGTTTGTTTTTGACATTTAATTGGGATCTACGATTGATAAGGGGGAATAGTGCTCGGCCACATTTTACAACTTTGTTCGCAGCATGAAGCACGTGTTCTTTAAAGTTCTAATTTTTGTCCAATATTATGGCCAGGTATTTGACCGAATTCTGCAGAGGAATATCTGAGTCACCTATGTTGAGCGTTGCTGAAGGGGTTTGTCTCGGCGATATATTGAAGGGGAACATTATGGCTTGTGTTTTCCCCACATTTATTGTTATTTTCCACTTTGTGAGATATTTGCTAATATGTAAGAGAGATTTTTTCATTTTTCTTATAATTGAATTTGAGACTTTACCACTTATCATTATTGCTGTGTCGTCCGCTAAAAGGCAATTTTCGCCAAATGCGTTCTTGAAGTGAGGATAGGCTTTTCCAGTTAAATTTTGTGTCATTCATTTCCTGTTCGTACGGGAAATTTTGATTTTCGTGGTATTCCATACATATTTCTAATTTCATGATTTCAGCTTTTGGCCTTCGGTACTAAGCGACTGGCCGTACCATTTATGCGCCATTTCTTCTTTGTTTATACCCTGGAAATACTAATTTTCAAAAACCTCCCTACATTGGGCGACTGACACTTTTGTGGTCCCTTTTTAGGCGGCCTCTTTTCTTTTCGTGTTTTATTAATAAAATTACAAATTTCCGAGAATTCATCTTCATCGCGCAGTTTTTAGCAGAGAATTGTGTGCTCTCAGTTCCATGATTTTAAGTTCTGCCATTTATTCTGTTATATTGTAGTAATTTTGTGATTGTTAGGGATTTCAAAAAATACTTTTTAGTCATATTTGGGTCGCAATACTATTGTTCACATTATATTCGTATTATTTTAGCATCAGCAGTTTGCGTGGGCGATGGAAATATTTTCATTGTCATCCTTTTACGCACTTAATTTCACGATTCTAGCTTCATCTTTTTTTTATTATTTCCCTTTCATTACCTATTCTACAGGGAACCCTAAAAGGGTTTCTGATAATTCTCTTTTTGAGCCCAACTTTATTACAAATCTATCCAGCTTTTCATGCGTAGCAACGCCTCCATTAAATTAGGATGATAATAACATCTTTTATAATGCTATAATACTCAACTCCATATCTATAATATCATGTTGATGGAGTTATCAATATCATGCACTTTTGCTCAATCTTTTCCTAATGTAATTTTTCGCGGCCAATAACTCCGTGTTATTGAAATTTTAGGAATTTTGTTCCGGCTTACAAATCCTCGTTAACTTACGCACCAAATCCGTCCGGTATACCTCAAGTAGCTATTTCTAACGTTCAAAATTGTTATTTGTATGAGCGGTGTCACGCCCCCTATGTTCAGTCGTGGCATAACAACACAATTTTGTGATTAATAGTGACAGTCGGTCGTTTACTGTGGCTGTTATTAGAGGGAGTTTTAAAAAGGGGCGGCCTAACGCCCATTGCTGTTTGAACGTAGTTTTTTTTTCATGGCAGTACCAAATTCTATATACCTCTGATAGTTCATCAGACATGATCGTTCACAATTGTTTTTTGGATGGCTGGTTCGACAGCCCTTTGTTCAATCGAGTCATAATATAGGCTATGATTCCTTAATGGACGACATAAATGTACTGTGAAGGTCCTATGAAAATCGATCCATTAGCTTAGACGCCTATACGCTACGAATACACAAATATACATACATTCATTTTTATACCGCCGGTCTGGCAAGGCTGTGAGCTGTTTAATATCTGTCATCTGAAGTGTTAATTACTTAGTAAACGCTTCGACATGTGCAAATATAGATCGTTTAACAACCAACCATACACAAAGTTTTCTTCAGCGATGAATCCCATTTCTCACTCGGTGGTTACGTCAACAAGCAAAATTGTCGCATTACATCCTGAAAAAGTGACTGTTTGCTGCGCATTATGATCTAGAGGTGTCGCTAGGGCGTATTTTTTTCGAAAATGACGGTGGAGGAACCTCAAAAGGATTCACTGCTGTAACAAACCCAGAGGCAGTCATTTAAATGACACTGTATTCCGTACATAATGGTAAAGTCCAAGCATTATAATGAAATAAAAGTTTCTTCGAAATCGTAACTTTATATGTGTTTTATTTAACTTAAATTGGAAACGAAAAATGGATAGACTTATACCTATACAAAAACACAAACATACCAACATTCAATTTTGTATGTGTGTGAGCTAGAGTGTAGGTAGTATAAAATAGTGTAAGAAAGCAATTTGATTACTTCAGCTACTCATGGTCATTTGTTATATACTCGTGCATTCTCACCCATAAGTATGTCACAATACTGAATTCTTAATATTTTTATTGGGTTTTAAAAATCACATATTTGAAAACTTTCTCCTTATCACGCGGTTTGTCTTCAATTGATGCCAATTTCTAGTTCTAGCCCTAAATGCAGAATTTTGAAAAATCCCTTCCTATCGCTAAAATATTCTGGAAGGCCAATGTAATAATATAATAATTCTATAGTTAACCGTTTTATCTGGCCAGTGCTACTATTTTGGAGGAAGTTTTCAGATTCGTGCTTTTAAAGGAAAAACTGTTTAAAAAGGGTTTAATACAGGGTGGGCCATAAGAGTGTTGGCGGTTTAAATATTCAATTTCTCGGTAACGCGTGCCGCGGGGTGGCGGGGGGATATGTTGTTCGCTGCGCCGCTTCCTGGAAATTTAGTCGCCATGGAGCCGTACACGGGAGTGCTGCGTATTACGAAAACAATAAATCAGTGATTACTGCATGACGTTTGTGTCGGCATGAACACGGTTTACACGATTTAAGTGAAGTTCCAAGCGCCAATGTGATACGAAAATGAGTCAGAATGTTCGAAACAACCGGCTCAACAGTACCAATTACGGTTCGTGGTCGTCCAGTTTCTGCAAGATCAGCCGACATTGTGGAGCGTGTTCGTGTTTCAGTTCAGCGAAATCCGCAACAGTCAACACGTAAGAGAAGTCAGTCTTTGGATGTCAAAAGAACAACTTTATGACGAATTTTGAAACGTGATTTGCATTTGAAGGCTTATAAGATTCAGATAGTCCAAGAATTAAAACCCGATGATGCCAATAACCGACTTAACTTTGTCGATTTGATGCTAGAGCGGTTCAACAATTTCAACAACGTGATTTTTAGTGATGAGGCCAATTTTCACCTTAATGGCCATGTGAACAAGCAAAATTGTCGGTTCTGGTCCGAGACTAATCGCCGACGCTTGCATGTACGTCCACTTCACAGCCCTAAGCTTGTCGTGTGGGCTGGGATAACGTCAACCGGTATTATTGGACCATACTTTTTTGAAGACGAAAGAGGGCATGCGATGACGGTTAGAGCGAACAATTATTGCAACATGCTAGCAGACTTTTTGGTGCCAGCTTTGTAAGAACTTCAAGGCAATACCTCGAGGATGTGGTTTCAACAGGATGGGGCCACATGTCATACGGCTATGGTATCCATAGAGCTGCTTAAAAATGTTTTTCCTGGAAAACTCATTTCGAAATGGGGGGATATTGAATGGCCCCCACGTAGGCCCGATCTCTCTCCATGCGATTATTTTCTATGGGGCTACCTCAAATCGGTAGTCTACGAGAATAATCCGACCAATTTATTATATTCAGGAAAGTAACAAAATACCGAGAACAACTTTTCAACGAGTTTTCCAAAATTTGCGACTTTGGTTCCAAGAGTGTCAAGCAGCCGAGGGAAGCCATTTGGACAACATTATTTTTAAGTCTTAAAAATTCCCATGCTTCTACTTTTTAAAAATACAAATATATTTTTTTTATGTTTCGTAGTTTTTTTTTTTTTTAATTTAATATTTAAACCACCAACACCCTTATGGCCCACCCTGTATTATATTGTTGGTATGGAAAATGATCGGCCAGCCAATCAAGAACTCAATGAAAGCCTTATTTAGGCATTAGTCTTGTTTTGAGAAACAATTGTTCATTTATTTTTTTTTTTTTTTATAGAATAAATTTGGAGTTTGGTTACTAAACTATTGTACTATAAAACAGCGAATTAAATTTTCTGTAAATACACTTAAAGTTGATTTGAATATATTGCAAGAATTGGGATTTGTATTCATGCTATGTGTTAGTGCTTATTAACACATTGCGAGTAAACTGTAAGCATATCCCATCACCTTATTTTCTTCCATTTTCATCGCAAATATAAAGAAACCATCAAGAAGATAAACTTTACTTTACTGCTCGAAAGCATGTTGAATGTGGTATTTTTTGTACAAGTTCGTGTGAAATATTAAGAATGTGTTATCCAAATTTTCATCTGTGTTCATCCAGCATCTGTGCATCCATCACCCGCAGTCGTAGCAATGGCAGACAAAGCATTTATCTCCTCACTCATTTCGAACAAATTGTTGTAAAGAAAAAAAACCGCCAACAGCATTGGCATAGGAACCATTCACATATCCTCACCATAACCTTAGTTGAATCTTCGTGAGTTCTACCAATATTCCATTTGGTATTCATAAAGTGGCAATTCAACGCATTTGTCGGTCTCAGTCTGGGAGTATTGGCTAAGGGATTTCAATTTGCGCACCGAAATATGAATGATTGCCAGATGGATATCGGAGTTTGGCTCATTTTACATTTGTTTTCATTTGATGTTGTTGTTGTTGTTGCTGTTGTTGTACTATTCAACAGCATTTTCTTTTGAGTTTTTCTTTCATTTTCTGTTGAAAAGTAAAAAATTCTTCTCGCTTTCGTAAAGTTTTCACTTAGTCTGATTGATATTTTGAAAATTTGCAGCAAGCGTTGGTAGCTGTTTTTCATGTAAGCTTTACGTTCTCAAATTAAATAAAAAATTGCTTTGCTATAGCAGATTTTCATTCAATTCAAAAGAGATCTAATAAATTACTGTATATGGTGCGAAGCAGCTCAAAGCAGGTTCAAAGGAAAATCCTTGATTAATCTCGCATACGCTGTAAGTTTTTGGAAAATAATATGAAGAAGAATTTACTCAATTTACAAAATTACAACCAGAGTTTATCTGGGATATTGAATTTTTTGAAAACTGCAATAGGCAGTTGGAATAACAGAAATATTCTGAGCAATGCGCAATTACCTAAAATGTATGTTTGGGCAATACACAAGAAAGAGTAGTCATCGTATTATTGAATTATTAGCAGAATTACTAATAAGCAGAGTAGCTTTCATGTTATTATTATTAAATTTTCACTCAAAATACTCAAATCCATTTCTCGGTTTCCGAAGAAAATTTAAATAAAATAAACATAAAGCTATGATTTCGCCGAGACTTTTATTTCATTATAATGCTTGGACCCTGCCATTAAGTATGAAATACAATGTCTTTTGAATGACCGCCTCCCGATTGGTTATGGCCCAATGACACTTTCAGATCATGATGGTTGAAAGCTCACGTTTGAATCATCACTTTTGTAGTAAATTTTAAATATTTAATTTTAAATATTCTATCCATATTCGTAAATTGTAAATCTTTCACTAAATAAATAACACTTCACATGAAAGGTATTTAACAGCTGGCAGCCTTGCCAGACCGGCGCTTTTTAAACTACTAAATGGGTTATAACGTAAATTGAAGGCTGGGGTTTTATGTCTCAGCAAAGAAATACTGTAATAACCAGTACAAAAATGTCATTCGGTTGAAGTTATTTACATAAACCTTCTAATTGCATTTTGCACGATGAATTACTAGGTTTTCATCACAAAAAGTTCAAAATTAACGCACAATAAAATAAGCAAAATTATCTAATCTATGGAAGTCTTCTGCTTACAACGAATACCTGATAAACAATGGATACCTGAACTGACATTTTGTTTGAATTCTAATGTAAAGGACTGCACCACAGTCCATTTTCATTCGCAGAATTAAATATACTAAACGGCTGAAAGTTCCACTGAACTTTGTGAAATTGAACGGAGTATACAGGGAGTCCATCGGGAAGGTATACTACTTTGTTTTGTCGCCATTTTGGTAAACATTGGTCTTCACAGTTCATATTTGGCAGTCGTGAAGTAGAGACGTGGCAAATATATTATGAAAAAATATTCAATAAACCAACGAAGAAAGAAGAAAGAGGGTCTGTAGCTTATAAGGCCAAGAATGGACCACAACGTACTGCAAGATCGGCTGAAAACATTACTGCTGCTCAAGAAAGTGTTTGAGCTCAGGAGCTTGGTCTTCAAAGAACAACTTTGGCACAATTTTGCACAGGGATTTGTTTCCATTTACGATTCAGTTGAGACAAGAACTTCTTCCACAAGACTATTTACGCCGCCGTACATATACGTACAGCTTACCCATGACAACCCCGATTTTCATGAAAAAATCATAATGAGTGGCGGGGCACGTTTTCATTTGAATGGATATGTCAATAAACCGAATAGTCTGTTCTGGTCAATGGAAAACCCCCAAATTATTCATCAGTCATCTGTGATTAATACGTGGTATCAACAAGACGGTGCCATATAGCCAGGACTACAATAGAATTACTGCGGGACCTCTTTCCATAACAAGTTATTTCACGAAATGGTGATTTCGATTGGCCTCCATGGTCGCTCAATCGACTGCTCTGGATTTCTTTTTGTGGGGATATCTGAAAAGCAAGGTTTATGCCAACAAACCAGAAACGCTTGAGCAACTCAAACAAAATATTAGTGATGAAATTAATGAAATACTGCGTGAAATGTGTGAGAGTGTAATGAAAAATGTGCTCAAAAGGGTTCGCATTTGTGAAGCTAACAGAGGCGGGCATTTGTCTGATATTGTATTCCATACATAATTGCCGACATGAAATAAAACATTTATCAATATAAGATCCGTTCTCTTTCATTTAATCAAAAATTATAAACAAACAAAGTAGCATACCTTCCCGACGGACACCCTGTACGATCCTACGAATAAGTTGTTTATACTCGTATTAGGTACTCCGTTTATAAAGAAAGGAGTACTACTTGAAAGGAAACGGTTGCCCTATCGCAGTTTTTAACCTTATTAAGCATTATAATGAAATATAATCGGTAAAATTTAATGTAGGGCGGCTGCACTACAGTCCGAATAAGTCGTTTATATTAGGTACTCGGTTTGAAGAGTACCAGAAAGGAAGCGGTTACCAGGTCAATTTTTTTTTAAACCTTGACAAGCATTATAATGGAACATAAGCTGCAAAATTGATGTTTTTGCTGATTGAAGAAGAAAAATAAAATTTCAATGAATCATTTAACTTATATGAGAGGTATCAGAGGGGGCGTGGCAAAGCCTTCCACTTGCATAATGTTGTAAAGCGCATGATGCGTTACAAATTAAATTAAATTCAGGACAAATACAAGAAAGATATGAAGCCTGGATTTATATGGGAGACACCAAAATGGGGCATGATTACTTGGCCGTTTTCACTCCAATTTTATCTATCATAAATTAATACAATATATAACAATTAACAATTTATTAAGGTAACTACAAGCTGTTAATTATAATTTGGTGTGGAAAACTTGGATTAAAAAAGCCAAAACCAAACAAGCAAACAAATTGCCTTGCATCTTATGAATGAGACGCGGGAGAGCTTCTGATATTCACTGAGCTTACACGTATTCTGTTTTAGACTCACTGAACGGGACCTACAGTTTAACGACGATTGCAAATGTCATAGTTTGAGAAGCATTAACAACATTTGTCGATTACTCGACTACTCGAAGCGTTGATCAGATACATCGAGGTGACCAATTTCAAATAATTAGAGGTGGCTGTTTGCGGAATTGAACCCGAGATCATGCGAACAATAATTACTTTTTATGAGTGGTATGGGAGGGGATGCAGCAAACAAGTGGACTTTAGCAAACGCTGACTGTAGCAACGTTGCTGAAAAGCTACCTTTCTGCCAGCAGACGGCCTACTGTCAGATTCGCTGACAGTAGAATACGTTGCGTGACGGAAGTTAGGTATTTAAGGGTGACTGTGGGGGAGAGGATGACTTTTATTCCTCACGTTAGGGAGTTAGAGAGGAGGCTGACCTGTGCCGTTGGCATGGTGAGGCGCATCCTACGGACGGATTGTGGGCTTTGTAGGCGTGCTGCTCGTATAGTCTACCGCGGCTTATTTGTTGCCTGTGCAACATATGGGTCGTCGGTGTGGAACGAGGCGGTCACGACCTCTGCAGGATATCGCTTGATACAGTCATGCCAGCGAGTGATTTTGCTTGCTTGCATGCCTGCATGTAGAACGGTTTTCACGGATGCTCCGCAGGTTTTGATGGGAGATGTCCCATCAACCTGAGTCTTTGTTTCATATTGACGGGGCATGGTTCTCTAAACAAGTTTCTGCACAAAAGAGGCCTGGCTGACAGTAGTGCTTGTGACTGTGGGCATCAGACAGAGGATTGGAAGCATGGGTTGTGCGACTGTCCTCTGTATGATGATATTAGGGATTTGGACGCATTAGGGATTGTGAGTGTTGGGGATAGTTGGGACGTGACGGACATGATATCGTCAAGGGATAGACTGGCTGGAGCTCGTCACTTTGCAGGCAGCTTGTTTGCAAGGCACCGGGCTAGGAGGGAGCGTTAGGGGTTGGCTTGGTGGGTTAATTGGTGTTAGGGATTGGGGGCTCTGCTGTGAAGATGCACTGTCATGTGTGTTGCGCAATGTGCAATGCATGTGGTGGTGTGTTGGAGCAGCATCCCTCTGTACTCTTATTTTTCTTTTCTTATTTTTCTTTTCTTCCCTTCTTCTATTCTTCTCCTTCTCTTTTCCAGTTTTGTATGCGTTTGCATTGCGGGAAGGCATGTAGCTGCAAATTGTTGCAGGTGCATGGCTGCGCTTTGTGCAGGCGGCTACGGTGGACGACCAGTTCCATGCGAGGTATGATGTAGCGAAACTGGAGCAGCTTTTGTCTGCGAAACCCTGACCAGAGGGTTTTTCATTTTCTGGTAGCACGGGAGACCAGGGGCCCCAGGAACATTTTGTTCTTGCCTGGTCGTGGTGTAGGACCCCTTGTGGGAGCATCGTGCTAGCTGTGGTTGTCCGAACATGTGTTTCTACGGATCTTGCATTGCTTCAGGATCCCCTGAAGGTAATGCCTTAACTTGGGAAACACTTCGTCTATCCGAGGTGTATAGATAGGCCTCACTCCTACCCGGGAGGAAGTTCACTTCATACCAGTGACTTCAAAGGTACTTGGCAGAGAGAGGAAATATGCCCTGAGGAAATTTTTCCAAGGGGACCTGTTTCCTATTTCTAAGGTGCTTCGACTAATCCTTCCGGGATTAGTTTGAGTTCCCCAAAGGGGCGCTGGCTGCCGCAAACACGTTCAAGAACAGTCGCATGTGTGGTGGCACACCGTGAGTAAGGCTATCAAAGCGAGACCCACGTTAAACCCGACAATTGTTGTTGTTGTTTAGCAAACGCTGTGGGTAGGCGGGTGTTTCCTAGGATGCTTTGTACTGCTTACCCCTAAAACGCAAGCCTCTCTACCTGATCCTGTAATTAAGCAGGCAAAAGGTATGATGCTTGCGTACAAAAACAAAGTAGTGTGGCCTTGTGCCAGGCGACCTGGGAGGAGGTGGATTATGTCTTGGGATTCACCTATAATATGACATCAAACTGATCTTAGAACTCGAAAACCAAGTAAAGGGGAGAGTCATAATTAAACAAGACACATCCTGGCAACAGGTGGGGTTATAGGGAAGCCGTCGGGAGGTATCAGAAGATTTAAACCAGAAATTTTGTACGAAAGGTAACTGAATGGCTAAACGTTTTCATTAAGTTAAAATTTTGCGAAATTTGCGTGAATTTGAGGGAGCTTAATAGACCTAACTTAATAAATGAATTGCGCAAGGGATTATAAATAAATATTATGAATCAATATCATGGGGGGGAGGGGGGGAATTAAGAATATTTAGTTTACGACATCAGTATTAGGTACAAGGATCCACTTGTGGATCCTATCTCTCTGTTAGACATTGAAATTCCTTTCGCGGACTGTGCAAAATACCTTAAAGCCTCGCATAATTCACTGGTTGTATACTGTAGTACTAAGACCGATAATGTTGTATAGATTTATCATCTGGTGAAAGGCTCTTGAGAAGTCCACATACTGTATGATACTGGACAAGGTTCAAAGGATGGCTAGTCTGTGCATCACAGTTGCATTCCGTAGCGCCCCATCCGATGCATTAAATGTAATTTTGCACTACCCCTGGAAGTAATTAATATGCAGACTGCTGTAGCTACGGCAGTAAGACCGAGAGAGGTGTCATAGTAGTCAAACAGTGGTTATGGCCACAATGTGATCTTTAACACGCTGCCTGACAGAACAGGCATCATAAACTACACTCTGGTTTAACCACTGAACGACAAGAAGTACCATGTACTTATACCAGATAGAGATACGCGCAAATGTAGAACTCCTGTAAGTCGACTTCTACACTGACGGCTAAAAATGAAATGATCAGGTAGATTTCGCGGTCTACCCCAAAGACCTTGGTCTAAGTATAGCAAGAAGGGTACCTTATCGCTATAGTGTTTATGAGGCCGAAATTTTGACCATTATGGAAGTGGCAGAATGGCTGAGATACAACATCCTCACCACGGTGAGGATTAACATATTCTCTGACAGTTAAGCTGACATTAAATCTCTGTATTCTGTCTTCCTAAACTCAACATCGGGCCTGAAATGCCGTAGATCTCTTAGAATTTCAACCTTCACTTAACGTAGGTGCCGGGCCACAGGAAAATACAGGGGAACTGCAAAACAGATGAGCTGGTAAGACTAGGGACAACCTTACAGACTCCAACCGAGTAGGAGTCCGTGGACACGCCTCTAGCCACTTGCAAGCTCCTATTGCGAGATGGGACATACTCAGCAGCAAATGGTAGGCGGGCGTCTGTTCGAGACTATAATCAATCCAGACAGATGTGGCCTCACCTAGATCTGAAGCATTCACACTGCTGTCGCTATCAAGACCCGACGTCTCATTGCTTGTATCCGTTGTGACGGGACACTGTCTGATTGGAAGACATGCAGTGAGATTGAAGGTTGCGACTAGTGACTTATGCAGGAACTGTGGGGATGAAGAGGAAGATGAGCCCATAAAACATCTTCTCTGCAATTGCTCCGCCTTGGCGAACAGGCTCTTATTTCTTTGGGGACCAGAAGATCTAGACGAGCTCTTTGAGGCGTTAAGAATAGTTTAAAGGGGGAAACTATGGACGTCCACATCTGTAGTTTCTGTGGTATCACAATGGGCTGTACAGTCTAAGTGAATCTGTCTATTCAGACTGCCACACTGATCTAACCTAACCTGGTGTACGAGTTAGGAATTGCAGAGTTTAACTGAATTAATAGGTAAATTTTTATAGGATATACAAAAAATTGTCTATCGATTTAACCCATTCACAGGCTCTGGCTATGTGAATATTAGGCAATGCCAAGTTTTAAAAAGTTCCATAGAGCTTATTGTGTCCACACGCCAGACATTTAGTTAATGCTCATTTGACCTAAATATTCTTGAAACATATTTGGTTAAAATGTACGCTTCCTTCGTGGTATTTTTGTCGTATGGGATGCCTAAATGAAAAGCAAAAAATCCGTAATATAAGTGAGCGTATTAGAAAGGTCCATTGTTTATTGATAGCAATCACATTTGTATTAGGCTTAACTGAAATTTTATATATTTACGGTATATTTTCAGATTTGCCTTCCAGTTTAGCCCTTTCCAGGCCAGCAACTTAAAGGTTATATAACCTTTTAAGCGATAACAAGTTCTATGCAAACAATTAATGACAACAAGTCAATATAAAAAAGAATCGCATAGAAAATATGGAAACGATTTCAGACTTTATAAGAATTGAATCGAGAAGCGTAACAAAACCGGCAAAAGAAATATATTTTGACACGAAAGTGTTTTCACAAAGGAAATTTTTTTATATTTTTTTATTTTAAGGCTTAAAAACAGGGTTTGGTTGAGATTTCCATGTCTTTTTCATTACAGCTATTATCTTTACAAATTAATTAAAGAAAATTTAAAACTTATTCATATGGCTTAGAAAAATAACAAAAAACAACAAAAATTCTGGTGACACGAAAGTGTTTGCACAAAACTAGATTAAGTTAAATAAAGTTATTTTAAGTAATTTAAATTCAAAATTAGAATTTTGTGTATCCACCGCTTCCAATCTTCTATTTGTCGAGTTGACAAGCTTTTGAACATATTTAATCGGTGTTTTCTGTCATACCTCCAAAATGAATGCCTTGAGGTCCGTTTTATTTATTGGCCGTCGCCTTGCAGTCCGTTTTTTCAGATCGGTCCACAAATTCCCGATGGGATTGAGATTTGGACACTAAGCAGGAGTGTCATACACTTTTTTACAATTACACAGTAGCCAACACCTAACCGTGTGAACCTTATGCTTAGGGTCATTATCTTGGTAAAACTTGAATTTTAGTTTACCATCGCTAAAAAACCCAAATTTGTGGCGACTGGTCACCAAATGTGTGCATAAAGTGTCCAAATATTGTATGGCATCCATTGTGTTCGCTTGAGACGCACCACCAAAGCATCACTGAAAGTTTTCCAAACTTTACTGTCGGTATTATGTTTTTTCGTTCAAGTGCTTTTAACGGCTTGTGTCAGACTCTGTTGCATCCATCATTGTAATAAGGCGTCATTTTGGTCTCATCGCAAAATATAGCTTTATCCCAATATGAGTCAGGCTGTCCAACGTACGTCCTGGCAAATGTTAGACGTCTATTTATGTGCTCAACCGACATCCATTGTTTTTTTCCGGGCAACTCTGGATGAGAAGTCATTTCTTTTCAAAACTCTGCGAACACTTTCCCGAGAAACTGTAATGCCACATTATTCTTGAAGCTCACTGGCAAACGTTCTAGTCGATAGTGTTGGATTATCATTCATTTTTCGGGTCATAATTCGCTTTTCCCTAACCTTTAACGCACAAGGTCGTCCAATTGCAGGCTTCGTATGTAGCCTTCCCTTAGTTTCTGTCCGACTTAAAACATTATATACGGTTCTCCTAGAAATTGCGAACATCTTTGCAATCTCCGGGACCGTTTTCAAAATGGAATGGTTACAATAAATCAAGGGAATCATATCAAATGACAAACGTTTTCCAGGCATTTTTAATCTTCTCAAATCTGTGCCTAATCTGCATCAACTCAAACGACAAATGGCGAAATTAGTGAAAACATTGCATCAGTCTCAAACCTGTGTAAGCAAAATGCCAAAAAGTAACGCTAAATGCGAATAACGTGATAGTTAAAAACTAAAATGAACGTTTGTGCAAACACTTTCGTGTCACTTGAATTTAATTCATTTTTTTTTGTTGTAGTTATTTTTCTAATGAATAAGATTTGAAGTTTCTTTAATTAATTTGTAAAGATAATAGATTAAGTAACTGGCTGTAATAAACAAAATATTGAACTTTCAACCAAAACCTGTTTTTTTAAGCTTTAAAGTAAAAATTTATAAAAAATGTCCTTTGTGAAAACACTTTCGTGTCAAACTGTACATATTTAACTATATTGCAATTTGTTGTTATAGTTTGTTAAAGGTGTGTCTGAAATTCATTGTCCATATGATTTTAACTGAAAAATAGCTATAGTGTTTTATATCTTAACTATAATGTTTGCAGCTGTTTTGCAGCTGCCTCATTGGGAATCGTTGACGTGGCGTATCTGTTTCAAGTTGCCAGTGAAAACTTCAATAAACTGTCACTGTACAGCTTCTTTGTTTCCTTGTAAATTTAAATTTTAAATTTTGCTTCTTTGTAAACGTAGATATATTTTTTCCATGTACCTCTCATTGAAAAGAAAACTGTCCGTAATATCTTACGCAATTTAATCAACATCTTTGCTTAGGGCCATCATTTTCTTTAATACAAGATTTAATATACAGCTCATTTTGTTGAAAGTTACTAAAAATCTCTTGTCATTTCATTTAAGTTAGTGAAAGAATTCACAATTATTCTCTTGTGCCTCACATATTTACAGTGTATATGAGCAGCATTCCCATGCCCGAGGAAACATTTAAAATTAAAAATTCCTTTTAAGCAATTATTCGCAACGATAAAATGTGTCTGTCGCCCCTATGTCATTTATCATTTCATTATTATTATCCTCTTTGGCGTGCATTGTAATGTTAATGGTCATACTTACCACACTTGCACTCCCACTTGGCCCACCTTTAGACGCTCCATATCGGTTTGAGCCCAGGCCGGCCGTACCCACATCGATTTGTGATTTATATCGTTGCTGACATGCACCAATTCCAGGCTGCTGTGGGCGTATTTGCGTACATTCCATGCAAAATTATTATGACCGTCCACCAGGGGGACATCACGCAGTATCCGCTTCACTATCTTCAGCCTCTGGGTGTGAGAGTTGCGACCGGGTGACATGACGAAGTGCTGATATAGCAGCGTTGCAGCCACCGCCAGCAAGGACAATGCAACCAGGAGGGTCAAAGCAATAACACACGAGTTGCGGCCGCCCAACTTGTGGTGGCCACTGTCCATGGCGGCATGTTGGTGCTGCTGGGAGGCTTTTGATTTGCGTTTCGCCTTGGAGACTGTATCGACAGCAATTGGATCGGTGGCATCTGAGGGTGATTTAGTATCGTTGAAGTTGACTTTTGATTTTTGTATGCTGGCAATCTCACCACCTGAGTCGCTGTTGGAGGTGGAATTTTGGCGGGAGAGAGTGCGGCGGATATTGGAGTGCTCGGTGACATCGGGTAAACCGCCAAAACCGGTGGTCTGTAAATAACCAGAGAAACGAAAATGAGGAAATTATGCAATTAAAATGTAAAAAAGGGAGATGGAGAGCAAAATCGAAAGTGAAATAATAATAAGTAATATTCAACAGGAGGTCAAATGTTTGACAGGGTGCGACGTTAGGACTTCTTTGAGACGGTGAAGTTTAATTTCGTCGAAGAATATGAGAAAATAATAAAATGAGAATACTAGAATATGAGTTAATGTGAATATGAGAATGTGGGAATATAACAATAAGAGAATATGGGAATATGATAATATGAGAATACGAAAATATGGGAACATGAGAGTACGAGAATATGAAAGTATGAGAATATGAGAGTGTGATAATGTGAGAGTATGAGAATATAAGAATATGAGAATATGACAATATTTGAATATGAAAATATGAGAATGTGGGAACATGAGAATATGGGAGTATGAGAAAATGTTAATATGAGAATATGAGAAAACGAGTTTATGAGAATATGATAATATGAGGATAAGACAAATGAGTTCATAAGAATACGAGAATGTGTGGATATAAGAATAAGGGAATATGAGAATATGTAAATACGTGAATATGAGAATATAAGAATGTGTGAATATGAGAATATGTTAATATAAGTATATGAGAATACAAGTTTATGAAAGTATGAAAATATGAGAATATGAGAAGAAAGAGAAAATGAGAATGTGAGAATATGAGAAAATGAGCTCATGGGAATATGAGAATGTGTGAATATGAAAATAAGAACATATAAGACTATAAGTTTATGAGAATTTGAGAAAATGAGAATATGTGAAAATGAGTTTATGAGAATATGACAATGTGTGAATATAAGAATAAGACAATATAAGAATATGTAAATATGAGGATATGAGTGTATGAGAATATAAGAATAAGAGAATATGAGAATATAAGAATAAGAGAATATGAGAATATCGGAATATGAGAATATGGTAATATGAGAATATGGTAATATGAGAATATGTAAATGAAAATATGAGAATATGAAAATATAATGCTATGGGAATATGGGAATATGAGATTGTGAGAATATTCAAACATGAAGATATGAAGATGTGAGAATATGAGAACACATTTTAGAAACTAAACATTTAGAAAAGTGGAAATTTGACAACCTGAGAAACTAAAAATTCGGGAACGTAAACAATTACACTAATAATTCATTAGTGGATGTGAAAATTTTTAATTTTTAATTTCAGACATGCAATATTTTTCAAAATTTTTTTGAATTTATTAAAAATTTTAAATTCAAACAATTTTTAAATTATCAAATTTAGTATATGACAAATGTGAAAATTTGTTAATTTCAAAAGTTTTGTAGTAGTTTGTCGCTATCAGAATTCGAGAAATTTAAAATTCGTCCACAAAGTTCGAATTTTGAAGTTAAAGCTTACAAATTTTAGAACTTAAATATTTATTAAAGATTGTGAAAATTTGGGTGGTAAAGGAATTGTTAAATGAAATACTCATGCAAGTATTTAATACTTAGCATTTCTGACTTTCATTATGTCGGGAATTCATTTGTTTGCGCCATATTTTACTAATAACAAATTTAGCAATTTAATTTCGTTCCACTGACATATTTTGTGTTAACTTTCGCCGTCATGCCAAGCAGCCTGTTTACTTCAACCGAGACCTTTCTGTTTTTCTCCTGCAATTTTCATTCCAAAGCCTTGACAATTTGATGGAGAAGACGTGTGAAAAAGCATTTCATGCTACATACTAAGTTCTTTCGTACTGCTAACGTTCTTCAGTTCCTATTCTGTCTTAATTTTTATTCTTTACTGTTAACGTTCTAATTAAGGAAACAAAAGTTGCTTAAAAATAAATAAGAAGTTCATTAAAAAGGATTGACGGTATCAAACACTGAACCAGGAACTGTTAAAAAATTCTCCAGTGAAAAAATAAAGGAAAGAGGAATTAAAAAATTTCTGAAGAAATATGTAGAGCACAAACTTTGAAGTTGCAATTTGTTGCAAAAGTTTGAGATATGAGAATATAACAAATGAATGGCTGAGTTTCTGTGAAGCTACAAATTATCAACAAAAGATGGAGAGGATTGTCTTTCAGTGCACTACTGTGGTTTCAAATGCATGGAGCACGGTAGTGGGAACATCCTCAATAAATGTTGGAGTCCCTTTTAAGCCCTGTAACTTAGCTTATTGTGGAAAGTCGGCATTTATTTCAGGAGTAGGTTTTCACCAGGAATCAAAAAATCTTGTAATTGTTCAACAAACGAATCCAACGAATATCGTTAGGATATTTGGGTAAAAAAATCATTACGTTGTTGTGGGTAGTGCAATTCATAAAACTTTGTCTAGTAATAAAGTTCGTTGGAGTATTTTTCAACTATATAACAAACACAGTAAAATTGTTTTAAAAACTCTAAACAGAAAGCGTTTAGTGAGAAAACAAAATGTAGATAATAAATTCCTTTGAGTTGAATGTATGAAGCTCATAAAAACATAACAATTTCAGAGTTTCTTTTTTACAGCCCGGATAGTTTAAATAGATATAAATATAAGTATTTCCATTACGCTTATATTTCATTTAACATTAAAAAAAAATCAAAATCAAAATTAAAATTAAGGTTAAATTAGTTTACATAACGAAACTTTTGTGTAAACAAACTTTTGTTTAACTATGCTATTTATTGAATTTTTTGCGCCACGTGAGTAACTGCTCAGTTGTGATAATAATAATAATAATAATAATAATATATAATAATAATAATAATATATAATAATAATAATAATAATAATTCAGTAAGTAAATCGTCAAGTAATTCAGTATTTAAGCAATTGAATAGTAAAATAACTGAGTATTAAATGATTAGATTAGTAAATTGTAAACGCTCTAATAGGTAACTGAGTGATTGACTAATAGGTATCTGGTTAATCGAACAGGGTTGCATTAAGAAAATATTTCGTTTTAAATTAAATTTTCTAAAATACATAGGTATAATATAAGAAAAGATAGTAAATATATTCTTTGGTGCAGTGGTATATAATTATTTTCTGCATTAGGCTGGTTATTACGTAAAGCGAATACGGAATACGGAATCCGGAAATCCGGAAGTGAATTCGATCTAAATTTCAAGTAATTGAAGCAAACACGACGTGAGAAGAAAGAAGAAATTTTTACCCGCATTAAGCGAACACAAGGGTGTATTTCTTCAAATTCGCATTAATCATATTAATTTTACATTTTAGTAGAAGAAGTTTAAGCAGATATCCTTTATGCTGTAAAAAGTTTTCATTACTAATTACATATATAAGTGATAAACCAGGAATGTGTCACTCGGCACCAGAGGATGGTTTTCTTCTGCACTAGATGGTAATGAATCAGTATTTCTTCCATATTTTATTGTGGTACCATGACTGGCACCGTCAATTACAATGCACTCAATCGTGTCCTCGGTCCCCAATAGAACTATCTGCCTTTGTTTAAGCGTCGGGCACCGCGATGCGCAAACGTACACTTTAAATGGTAAAGAATACAGTAACAACAATATTTCTCTAACTTTGAGATATGTAGATGATGAATGTACTCCTGCACCCTAAAGAAAGGATGTATAGGTTTTTCTCTTTTTTAAACAATTCGTATATTTTTCTATAGGAAAACGTTAAAGGCCGTCTTCCGTTCTACAGGAAGACCGTAGAATTTTTCTGTGCATTCCATATGAGACAATAGAAAACTTTCTGTATTCTGGAGGAATAGAAGATGGGTCTTACCCAATTCTTGCAGAAATCGACTTAGGATGTCCTGTATTTTGGAAGAACAGAAAAGAGGTTGCCTAGAATGGTAGCTAAATATTTATACCAGACAGTATTATGTTTTTCACAAGGAAAACATTTGAGACGACGACGCTAACCTTCTCTTGTTCTTTTCCTAAACTGAAATTTTGCAAGAGAGAACAATCTGTTGAGGGATCTAAATAAAACACTTTCAATTTTTTTTATATTGACATTCCTATTCATAGAAGATCATATATGCCTACCTCTGCACTACATAAAGACCGTAGAAGTCTTATTTCGTAACACGTAGTCGTAACACAAAGTCGTTTATCGTCCTTTATAATTGAGAAAAGTCATAGATTTGTTTCATATTATTAGGGGATTATTACAGAGGCATACTCGTATACTATTCAGCTGCCATTTGCTTCTGTACCGAGATGAGACAGAAGTTGGGAGAGAGTTCGCCTATACCAGTGGATGGTGGGTAAAAGGTCTTCCTTTATACTAGATGAGGGCTGAAGCGGGACCATCCTCTACACTAGACAAGAAAGAGAGAGGTCCCCATCTATATTACAGGAAGGCGACAGATGCTTTCTTCCATATGAAAAGACAACGAAAGAGCTTCTCCTTCCTCTCCAGCAGAATACTAAACGGATTTTCCCTTATACGAGAAGAAGACAAGACAGCACTCGCTCCTTCCCACAGCCAGACGAGAGGTCCTCCAGATAGTATAAATATTTTTCTATTTTGTAGGAAGTAAATATAAGGTTTACTGTATTCTAGAGGAAGAAAAAAGTGGGCTTTCACAGGTCCAAAGGAAAAAACTGACATCTTTTGTACATTGAGATATGCAATCAGGGCCTTGCTTTAGTTCTATGGAATGGTGACCGATTTTATCATCCCTTTAAGAGAAATACAACGGATATATTTTCCTGTATCAGATGGAGCTATTCTTTAATTACAGGATGATGTTTGATTTCGCTTTTTATAGGTGAGGATGAGGAGGAAGACTGTAGATGGTTTCCTGCGAATTAGCGGAATATCTCGAATATTTATTCCTTTACCATTCTAGAACAAAAAACTATGATATTTCCCTATTTGAAAAGAGGGCAATCTTTTAGTTCTATAGAATGGTAACCAATTTTGTGATCCCTTCCAAAGGAATGCGACGGAGGTCTTTTTCTGTATCAAAAAAGGCGATGGAACTCTTCTTGAGGGTGATGTTTGGTTTCGCTTTTTATGGGTGAAGATGAGGCGAAAAACTATAGATGTTTTCGTCTATATTAGAGGAATATCATGCATATTCCCTTTACTGGAGGTAAATCATAATGGTCCCCACTTCAATGCAAGAACGTCGTAGAGATTATTGTCATTTTCTTGTTTATCTCTAAAAGTTTTCTGCATTAGAGATATGTTAGAACTGTTTGCAGTCGTGTTTACCAAAATCATTGAGATCTATCTTCATACTGGGCGATGATCGAAGGGGTTTCCTGCATGTGACAATTATACCCCGTATTCCGACCTATATTCCTTTTCCTTCTTAGTTGGCGCCCGGAATAGACATACTTAAATATTATAAGCCACCCGTAGAAAATATTTCCAAGCACTTCGAACTTCTGTGCTTCTCCTCCAATTCATCCCACGCAGTTTCGGTAGTATTTCATAAGCCTGGTCTTTCCAACGGAGTTTTGGTTGCCCTCTTCTGCGCCGTCCATCGGGTTCGTTATCAAAAACTTTCCGTGCCCGAGCATTTGGGTTCATCCGCACAACATGACCGAGTCATCCCAATCGCTATGTGTTAATGCGTTTGACCACGTGGATGGTGGCATATAGCCCACACATCTCATTGTTCTTGAGACGCTGATACTCTCAGTTAACGATAATGAGCCATATAACAAGACAGGTAAAACCAACGTACTCTCTTCTTTATCTCCACGCTGACATGGTAGACGAATTGTTCTACCACTTCAAAATTATAGTTGTCAACGTTCTCACAGCGTCCCAAATGAGTAGACTATTCTATGAAACCAATTACTTTGTTTTGTCCTCGTTTACCACCAGACCCATTTGTGCTGCTTCCTTCTCGATGTTTGAGACAGCTGCAGTAACATCTCTCGGCCAATAATGTCTATGTCACCTGCATAGGAAAGTAACATATGGCTTTTATTAAAGAAGGTACCAGTCGTGTTAACTGAAGCTTTTCCCATAATCATCTCCAACAGTATGTTGAAGAGGTCGCACGATAGACTGTCGCCCTGCCTAAATCTTCTTTTGGTATAAAAAGGCTCACTAATGTATTTGCCTATCTTTACTGAAGACTTCATGCCAGTCAACGTCATCCTACAAAAACATATAGGCATCGTGGGAATCCCTAACTCGGACATGGCCTCAGTTTTTGCCGTATTAGACTATCGAAGGTAGCTTTATAATCAACGAAAAGATGGTACGTTTTTCTTGGGTCTTCTCCAGAATTTGTCGTAGTGTGAATATTTGATCAGTTGTTGATTTATCAGGTCGAAAGCCATACTGATAAGGTCCAATCAGGTCAGTTAGAAACGGCTTTAGTCGTTCACATATCACACTCGATAGGACCTTATAGACGATGGGTAAAAGGCTGATACCGCGATAGTTTTTACAAACACCTGGATCGCCGTTTTTTGAACACAGTGCACAGTACACTCAAATTCCAATCTCGAGCCAAATCGTATTCAGGAGTTGATGCAGACTGTTTATCAGCTCATCGCCACCAGTTTTAAACAGCTCTGCTGGCAGGCCATCAGCGCCCGCAGCGCAATACTGCTGTTCTGAGTTTGGCTCGGAGCTGCGCAATTTATACCATCGTCGATAATTAGGGTAATTTCCTCACTCGTGCTACCACCTGGAACCAAGAGCTTATAAAAATGTTCTCTCCGTAGTTGCTGCACATTCTGCGTATCTGTGACCAGATTTCCCTCGCTGTTCTTACAGGAGGAGAGCCCTGTTTCATACCCTGTACTTCTTATATTTCCCCTCTAACCCTGAACCACGTACCGGTATTCTGACCAATATTCCTAGAGCTATATATTAATACCTTTCTTCCTGTATTTGATTAAATGACCCTATATTTCGCAAAATCTCACAGAGATTACCCTCTATATTATAAATATCTCATAAAGAGCGTTCTTTGTAATGGAGAAAGACGTTTTTTTATTTTTTTATAGAAAGACTTTTAGAAGTATAGACTTCTTGATATGAAATAGCGGGTACTGGATAAGGTTTTTCTCTATATAATATTCTAGATGCTGCCATTTAAGGTAAGAGATTCCACTGTGCGGAGTCTGCTGTTTCGTTTACGACTGTAAAATATTGGGTAGCAGAGTTTAAACAAGGCCGTACGAGCTGCCAGAACGAACACCGTTGAGTTGTCCACGCCAGACATGGTTAAGAGAATTCACAAGATGTTATTGGATGATCGTCGGTTCAAGGTGTATGAGCCAGCTTAAATGATATGCTTTTCAAAAGTGATATACCTGTACATTGCATACTAACGAAAGTTTTGAGGATGAGAAAGCTGTGCGCAAGATGGATACTGCGTTTGCTTTCAATAGAGCAACAACAGCACGAATATGTTTCAGTAGAATTTGGGTGATTTGGCGATGTCTTTAAGCTGAAAATTTGCGTCGATTTATAACCATTGATCATGGGTCCATTGAGACATGGGTCCACCACCTCACACATAACACAAAGCAAGAGTCAAAGCAGTGGACTGAAATGGGAGTATCGTGACCAAAGAAGGCGGTTTCATTTGCGAGTAGAGTTATGACGTCTACTTTTTGGGATGCGCATGGGATTAATTTTATTGATTATCTTCCGAAAGGAAAAACCGTCAATGGCGAATATTATGCAAATTTATTGCAGCGTTTGGGGGATGAAGTTGTGGAATAAGGCGCCATTGTAGCGAAAAAGAGATTGTCAAGACAATACTCCAATTCACACATCCAAATTAATGAATTCAAATTTGAAGTGCTGAAGTGCACCTTATTCGCCAGATCTAGCTTACTCGGACTATTTTTTATTCCCAAACTTGAAAAGATGAATCGGTATTAAAAGATTTACCAAAAATGGGGAGGTAGAGTCTGTGGTTTATGACTATTGTAAGAAGTTTGACAGTTATTATTATAAACAGGGTACAGAAGCTATTAAACATCGCTGGAAAAAGTGTATTTACCTAAACGGAGATTATGTTGAAAAATAAAGAAAATTTTTCCTAACTTGTTAGGTCGACTAGTATTGGGATTGCCCTCAAATCTATTCAACACAACTCTAATATAAATCACTACGTTAGTTTCATACTTTCAAAAACACTTTGTGCACATAAAAATAGTGTTCAGTACCAATAAAAGTCTAATCGAAAAAAAATCATCTTAAACTCAGCGTAACTTCGTATTATTTTCTAGGCGAGTTTGCAAGGGACATCACTTTAAAATGAAAGAGAAAGATATCAACTTATATCAATGTGGATTCTGCTGTAGGATATTTTTCGTTGTTGTGTCAGGAGGAATTCATTAACAGGAACTTCATTCGTAACTTATTGTATACTGGATGGAAGCAATAAAACTTGTCTTCTGTTATGCTGAAAGCGTAATATATCTTGCAGAAACCGCAATGGTCTATAAACATTTGAATGAACATTTTTATTCGATTGTGTATTTTTCTCAATATCTCTTGAATAAATCATCAAATTTGGTTGTTTTTAGTATCTTCCGGAGCCATATTATTTTAATAAACCACATTTTATAGTGCTCTCTGTATTTTTATAACTCCAGTTATTGCCTCATTTCCTTCGTATGCTATCAACGGTAGTAAATTTCGAATTTTTGATATTTCTCTATAGTGTGCGTGACGCCATAAATGTTTTATCCTTAACTCTTTAACTGACGTCCTTTAAATGATATTTAAAGTGTTTAAATGATGGCAGCAAAATACCGAATCAATTCGATTTGAATGATACGACATATATTTGTGATTCATTTAATGGACATATTGAGAAATATTGGACAGATATCTATGAAGCTGCCTCGTAAAGTAAATCAATGCCCACTGGCGCCATTAAATTGTTGCGGTTTAGTATCCATTGGCTTTGGGTCACGATAATGATTGCAAAGTGGATCGTTTTGCAGAATTTCCTATCGTTCTATTCGATTACAGATGCACATAAACATGTGGAGTGAGTGAGTGAATGATTGTCATGTAAGCAAAAGTAAAATGTTATAAAGTTTAAGTTTAAATAAATAAAATTGCAATACTGGAGATATTGCAATATAAGGGAGATTTGATTATGTTCAGAGTTGTTATAATTTTTAAAAGAAAATAGTGCTCGAAGGAATGCAGATCTATACCATTTGAGTTGAGGTCTCGATTGTAACAAAACAGTCCAGTACGACTTTTGTCTACCTTGAAGACTGAAGACTATGTTGGCCAGTATTCTGTAAAAAAGAATTAACACCAAACTCCGACACGGCTTCAAGTAATTTTCACCGAACCGGGCCGGAATGCAACTTTATAATCGATGGAAAAATTATAAATGTCTACTTGTTGGGCCTTCTACAGGATGATTATCTTACCAGAGGGCGATTTCTGAGGTATAAAGTAGTTTTGATAAGGTTCAACTTGTTCTGATAGAATATACAATCGAATAGATGAAATAGACATGATACATTCGATTTCTTCTGTGTCATGTATACTTGTACAACCGCGACTGTTGATATCGACTATTTAAACAGGACAGGTCATACAGCCCAGTGATCAAATTTTAAGCCCAGCGCCACCTGTCTCAAATAGCTCTATTACCTGACCATCAGCACTCGGTACTCTGTGGTTCTCCTACCGCGATATTGCTATTCCAATCTTGTTTGGCTCATAGGTGGGCAGTTTATCCCATCATTCATCTTTTGACCAAATACGGTTATTGAGTTTTTGACACTATTCGGCGATGTCCTCCTATCCGGCTGGTTGGTAGACACTGTGACAGTCGTAAATCGTAAACAAACTTGCAAAAACTTTTTTTTTAATATTTGTAACAATTTTTACAAAAAAAGAAAAACAAAAAAGAAAAATTTGACTTCACCGAGCCTGGAATTACGAACCTCCAGTTTGTAAGACTGAAGTTCAGTGCCCGAAGTCACGCTTTTGACATCAGCACTGTATGAGTTAACAGCACTTTAACAGTGACTATTGATCTTGGGAGGGACAATGTTAGCAATTAGACAATGTTAACAATT
>JAHXMU010000525.1:206274-236176 GCA_019455685.1 Philornis downsi | reverse complement strand
CTTGGGAGGGACAATGTTAGCAATTAGACAATGTTAACAATTTTTATAAAAAAAAAAAAAGAAAAACCAAAAAGAAAAATTTGACTTCACATAGTCTTGAACTAAGAACCTCCAGTTTGTTAGACCGAAGTTCAGTGACCTAAGTCACGCTTTTGACATCACCACTGTATGAGTTAACAGTGCTTTAACAGTGACTGTTGATCTATGGAGGAACAATATTAACAATTAGAAGAGTTTCCAAAGCATACCCGGGACATAAAATTACAGGGACCACTGCAAGAATGCTCTCAATAAATGACTGATAATCAGTTTATAATCATTGCCTTATTTGGTATTATCCTAAAACATAATAGTTCTCTCTTTTCTATTCAATTGTATTCATTCATCATACTCCATCATATTTCGTTAAAAATTTCATGTAGGGGAATAGAAACCAAAGCAATGTAAGACTTTAACAGCATCTTTGTATTACATTTTCATAAAAAGAAAGAAAAAAAGAATGTCAAAGAAAGTTTGACCTCACCGAGCCTGGAACTACGAACCTCCAGTTTGTAAGACCGAAGTTCAGTGCCCGAAGTCACGCTTTTAATATCACCACTGTATGAGTTACCAGTGCTTTAACAGTTACTGTTGATCTGTGGAGGAACAAAGTTAACGAATTAACGAATTTCCAAGCCTAAAGCTGTCACTGCAAGAATGCTTTCAATTGATGATCGATGATCATCATATTCTATCATATTTCTTTCCTAAAAATCTCATGTAAGGGAATTGACAACTTTAACAGCATCTTTACATTATTATCTATTACATATGGCGAGCAGTTTATTCAATATAAGAGCAATTCAAAATAGCGTAACCTTCTTCGGTTGGGTGAAATAAATTTAATGATTTATTCAAACGCTGATTAGCAATAAATCGAAGAAATAACATTGCATTGTTTTAATAAAAGAGACTAACAGAATTGGCTCTGTCTTAAGGTAGAGGTGTTACTGCAGTATAACCAGACATTAAAACAGTGAAAGGGGTAAAATCTATAGTGAAATCTTCAGTGAACGGGGTAAAATTAATAAAATTACTTTTGTTTGTTTGTTGGCAAAGACATCGATTTTCTAGCAATATTGATATTACAACTATTAGTAAGAATCGAATAGTAGAGTTCAAAGCTTAACTAACGAAAACATTAGCGAAGAAATTCCGCTTTGACCCCCACGATCAACGAAAAACTTCACAATGATATCATAATATAGTGCAATGTCTCGAAATAATACGTAACTGAAGATAAAGAAAATTTTTAAGAGAAAAACCAAAATATCATCGTCTAAAATATTAGAATGAAATGCAATCGTAGAGGTTTTTTTTACCACAATTACAGAATTTCAATCTAGTACACTTACCGGTGGTCTTCATATCCACATAATCTACTTTTTTCTGGATAAAATTTGTTAAATTAATTTAATATATAGTTGTAGATTAAGATGTACAATAATTTATATCATCAAGATCTTGTAATTCATCAACATCGTCATTTGATGTAATTCATCAACATCATGATTTGATGTAATTCATCAACATCATCATTTGATGTAATTCATCAACATCATCACTCTGCAATATTGAAAATTTCGCTTACAGAGGATACTAAAAGGACACCTCTTCAAACGTCTGCTGCTAAATGACTGATGAGTGTTTGACATTACTAGATTGAGTAATTTTATAAAATTCTAAATCTGTAACATTTCTAAGAATGAAATGTTAAAAATTCTGCAATAAACACTACCGTAGTAAAACTGCGCAAAAAGGAAATAAGTATGTTGATGAAAAATTATCAATTATTTTGCCTTAATAACACTGGTTTACAAATTTGGAAAAAAAAAATTGACTACAGAAACGAAGCATATTTTTAACCTAATCTGAATTCGAATATGGTATAAAAATTGGGCTATCACGTCTTGTTCATTTTTTATCACATACTGGCAATACTGTAAAACATCCAATACTGACACTACAATTTCCCAATTATAAATTTGACAAAAGCCCACATTCATTCTAAATCTTTACAATAGTAGCATTTAAGCACGTCAGGGAGATCATGTGTTACTGATTCAAGCTATTTTTGCTTTGTGTGTGGTGAATATTTAGTAAGAAACGAAGGATATGCAATATCTGAATCATTAAAATATGCATATTTACATTAATTTGGTTTTGCTGCCGGAAACTTAAACAAACCGGGGACACCGACAATGTTTTGCAAGAGTTGCAGAACTGTTTTATACAAGTGGTCAAATGGCAAGAAGATCTATTTCGATTTTTCAAATCCAGTATTTTGGAGAGAGTCATGTAACCACCAAACCGATTGTTATTTCTGTTTGACAAAAGTTGCTGCATTCAATCGAAAAAATATTACTTACGCGAATGTCCCATCCGTTTCCAAACCAATTCAACGTCCATCAAGTTATCCATTACCAGTCATTTTCAGTGTTACGAGCAGTGAGTCCGAAACATCTTTCATCAGCAGTGGTAGTTTGTATCAGGCTGAGGACTGATGATAAACGCCGTTTAGTGACTCAAGCTAAGCTGATTGACCTAATTCGGAATTTACATTCAACGAGGCAAGACTCAGAATTACTAACAGCAGTGGAAACATCTTGCAGTTGGGACAAAAGTAACCTAATCTAATCTATAGAGATAGAAGCTTGGAATTGGCTGCATATTTTGAAGAGAAACACTCTATTCTATACTGTACTGATGTTGATGGTTTATTTCAGGAAATGAACCAGCCATATGACAAAACTGAAAGGAGTATATTTATTGATCGCTCAAAGTACAGTTTAAAGACTCTTCTTTTGCATAATGGGAATGAAAAACCATCCATACCAAGTGCTCATGCCGTTAATACAAAGGAAAATTACGAATCAATGACTGAAATTTTGAAATTACTCAAATACAACGATAATAAATGGAAGATCTGTGGTGACCTTAAGGTCTGTTAAATCTTAAATTTCTTTGTATATCTAGTATGCTAGTATATCGTAAATAAGTGGAAATTAATCTGTTTCAGGTTATTGGTTTGTTGACTGGTATGCAAAGAGGTTTCACAAAATATTGTTGTTTCCTTTGTCTATGGGATAGTCGCGCTGCGTGTCATCATTACGTCAGAACGGAGGCCAAACAGAACTGAGTCTTCACCATTAACACAAAACATTTCAAATAAACCATTAGTTAACCCAAATGACGTTCTTCTTCCGCCGCTGCACATAAAATTAGGCCTTTTTAAGAACATTTTTAAGTCTCTGGACAAAGATGGTGCAGCATTTAAATATTTGTTAGCGGTCAAAGAAGGCATATTTGTTGGCCTTCAGATCAGGAAGCTATTGAATGATGAAAATTTTTCACAATGTTTTTTGAAAAGAGAATATGCAGTTTAGAAATCTTTCAAGAGCATCGTGAACAGTGTTCCTGGAAACAATAAGAGTAAAAACTACAGACAAATTTTAGCTAAATTTTTGTAAAATTATCACGAAGTAGGTGCACGAATCTCACTCGAAATGTATTTTCTTGATTCGT
Source organism: Philornis downsi (assembly GCA_019455685.1). Lineage (NCBI taxonomy): Eukaryota > Metazoa > Arthropoda > Insecta > Diptera > Muscidae > Philornis > Philornis downsi. The sequence goes on along the minus strand of JAHXMU010000525.1, from coordinate 232,612 downwards.
ATTTAGATTTTTTTCCCACAAAATCTAGGTGCGTTGAGCGACGAACAAGGGGGAAGTGCTCACCAAGATTTAATAAAAATTTAAAAAAATTATCAAGGATTTTGGGACAAAATCATCTAATACGTGAAACTGAACAAACAAAATACAAACGACGTTGAAATGACGCCATTCACTTTTGAAAATTCATTGATTTTTAAATAAAATAATAATTTTTTATGTAAAAAACGAATACAAACATTTTTTTGTATCTTGAAAACCTAACGTGAGAGAGAAACCCGATTGCAGATCCGAATTCAGCCGATCAAATCACTCTAGGAATGATATTTGGTTGCTTCTGACCAAAACCCTGTTGTCTAGTGCAGCTACCCGTCCAGCTAGCTGTGTCAATATAACGAATTTCGCTAATTTTTGAATTATATTCTATTAGCAATAATCTGCAAGTAATAATAGAAAAGCGATTTTGAATCGAATTAAGAGCCAAAATTATATTACACTGAAGATGAGCAATAAGTTTTTAAAGTTTTCAAAATTATGCTGTATATTTGGCAAATCTTTCTGTAGTATCATGAAATAACCAAACTCCCTCTCTAATGAAACAGGATTATTAGCAAATATGTGCCTATATTTGTATACAGTTTCATACTTCTTGTGGCATAAAGATGAATACGGATTTCCTTTAAGCCATTAATCTCAACAGTTCTTTCAACTTAGTAAAATATTTTCACCATTATTAAATAATAACAAAAGCAAGAAAGAAAAGAAGACAACAAATTACGCTGGTGTCCTTTGGGTATGACTGGGGGGTGTCTAACTTCAGGTAATTTCATAACGTTTGAAAGACATTAAGCTACATCCGGTAGGGAAAACAATGCGCTATGACTTACAGCTCTCAACTAATGACTTCAAAATGGGTTTCATCATCATCATACTTAGTGTAGGAAGATGACGTTATGATTTAGCTGAAATTCTCTGTCATCTGACAAACTTAGGACTGTGGTGCTGCACACCTTTATAGCTACCTTCGAAAGGCCCCTAAGGTTCATTAACTTTTACAGCTTTCATGGTTAGGCCAATTATTTATGCGGACGCCTAATAAGACATTTTTGACTTCACCTGCTCTCCCTGTTACCGTCTCGCCATGCTGTTTGTGTTTGTATGAAATAAATTGAATTTGTGATGATACCAACCAACCGAAAGGATGTTTGCATTACCTTTATGTATACACACTCACTTATACATGGACACATGCCTGCCTGTTTATTTGTATACTTAAATTTATTATTGCCCAAGAGTAGAACATTATTTATGCATAAAGGATTTTCTCGTACCTTTACATAGTACACACACGCACACATATGAAAGTGTTTATCCAGGACAGACATATGAGGTGAGCACACAAGAGTTTGTGTTATTGTTTATGCATGAATGTTTAAGTGCTTGTATAATTTTTCTTAGGTATGTATAAGTATGTTTCGCAGCAATATATTTTATATTTCCTGCTCAAAATAAGCCTTAATGTGGGCCTTTTTCTTGTTTTGGTATGTAATAAAATGTACGCTATTAAAATAAGCAATAGAGGGCATTCCTGCATTCGCTTTTAGTCATGATCTGTCGATCATTCCCTTTTCTCTTTTACGTTAGACTAAACCACGTAGTAGTGGTTCACGTAGACTACTCCACTTCTCTTAAATTTGTTCTTCAACACCATTTCTAAGCCATGGTACTGCACAGAATCCTAAAAAAGTAGACATTGTGTCCGTTGGAGTAACTAACTTGGTTTTGTCCTCACTTGCAGCCGAACCCGCTTTTGTTGATCAATTTTGATTCCTTGGAACTTTTGTGTACCAGTAAAATGTGAGTCTTGCTAATGATAATATCAGTAAAGGCTTGAGACTTTGCTAACTGCTATTATTCACTTAAGACTTTGTGATAGCGCCAGAATCTTTCCAAAAAAGGCTGTGAAACAGTTTTTCCCTGTCTGAGTTAAGTTCAGTCGCTAATTGCCTGTCTTAATGACAACTGTTTTGATGATGTATAATTGCATAATAATCTACTGGAATAATAAATTATGTAAAGATTATAAAAGTTCTTATTCGGTTCACCTACAGATGGCTAAATTAGTGTACGAAGTGTATCTTTGATCTAAAGCAAATGGGGACCATTTTAATTTAACTGTTGCGTTTAACATTGAGTTACTGCTGTTTTATTCAGATTTTAGGTAAAAATATCTACTTGTTTCAAATTCTTATGTTTCGATTTTATATAAAATCTTCATAGATTTTGTCATTTTCCAGTGCTCCAACACTGGGTTGAACTCAGTTTCTCTCAAATTTTAAATTTTTATTTGGGGTAAATAGAAATTCGTTTATATTTTTTTCTTACCAACTCAGGTTCTCATCATTGGAAACACGGTTTTAGGCTTGCATTACATATAGGTATATACAATGAATTACTTATTTCAACCTTAGAAAACAATTAGACGGAACCGCTGTATAGGAGGTTCTCCCAACTAGCTGAATAAACAGTTAGACGAAACCGCTGTACAAATAGTCAGCCGGAGCTGCTGTTCAAACAGTCAGTTGAAATCAATGTGTAAACAAACAACCGAAGTCGCTGTGTAAAAAGTCATACGAATTCAAAAGTGTTGAACAGTTTGCTAAGGCAGTGACATAAAGTAATCAGATGCACGTTTGAGCGAGCAAACGCTTACACTCTATCGGGGAAAATTACACTTAGTCGCAACATAAGCACAAATTCTTTATCTTCGCAGTTTCAACTGAAGGAATCTGTACACATAAACAATTCTGTATTCGCACTCCCCACGGCAACCATATTTCGTCATTAAGTACATTTCGCAATATGCATTGAAAGAGATTTTTTACAGTGTAGAAGTAGTTAGTATAATTGTTGAGGTTCTCTGGCTCCAGGGACGCACATGTGAGCGTTGTGCGTTCCTATTGTTGGGAATGCCAACTGGAATCAGCGGGATATTTTTTTCGCTGGTTGAGTGGTCAGGCACTTGGATTGGTCTGCTGCTATTAACAATCACGTTGTATGTTTCTTGGTTGTATACTAAGCAACGCAAGTGCGGAACTGGCGAAATGAACATTTCATAGTAGTGTGACTGACAAGCAATCATGATCGATGTACAGCCTGTTGATAATCGTGCTTGGAATAGATGATTTTTCTTCAAATTTTCAAGTCACATTCTTAACTTTTCTTCAAAAGATATCTGGCAATTTGAGACGTTGAAGACAAATTTATACCGGGTTTTCCTGGGCTTTTCGGAAATTTCTTGTGTTGTGATTTGATATCCTTGTATCCTTGTAGCGCTCATCGACGACAGAAATCGCATTTTCAGAACAAAAAAAAAAAAAAAAAAGTGGATCAATTATGTAACCGTCGAAAAAATATCAAATTGCGACTGTTTGTAAATATACTAGTTACTCAACTCAAATCTCGTGGATTCTAAAACTGCTAAGAATTTTTATTCTACCGCTTTATATAATTTAGCTACGATATAACTGACATTTCGAAATCGTTGTCTGTAATTCCGCATATTGACATACTGTTCTTAATTTTTATACTTATTTGACATTGAAGCTTATTATCTGCTAAAGTAAATATTTCTTGTTCTGACAAAGTTTTTATTCACGCCCTCTTAATTTCAATAATGAGACAGTAATTCCAAAACTATAATATAGAGCGCTATGCTTTACTATAGACCTCAGAACTGCTCGACCGATGAGACGTTATATACAGGGTAACGCACCAATTGCACTCTAATAAGAAATTCGAATAACTTCTTTTTAATCACTGTATTTCATTTCTCTTTTCTTTAACATATCTAACTTTAATAATTAATAATATAATAACTGATTGGTTTCTGAAAGTGGTCAGAAAATTATTCACTGCGGCATGAAGGGTTGAAGTCTGGATCACCTGAAATTCCTCAAATTCCTGAGTTTCGTTTTGTACACCTGTTGCTTGACGAAATCCTATAAAAAAAAATTCGGTGCAGTCAGCTCAGGTGACCTTGGGGGACAGCGGAAAGTGGAGTTTCTGGATATTAATTTTAGTTAGAACTCCACGCAATTGCTCCATCTTGCTGGCACCAAATGCTTTTGAAACGGATATGTCTTCGACGTATTTCTGGGTAAAAAAACTATTTTAACATCTTTTAATAACGGTCCCCTTTGACAGTTTGTATTGTTTGTAACACGATTCATGCGCCACCCAGTATCTGGATCATATAGCTTCTTAGTTCTTCTATACTGACGTTTCAGTTTCAGCGCAATCTGTTATTTGTAATCAGCCGACATTGTCAGTTCAGCTCCAGTGTGTTTTGAGGTTTTTACAGTGAATAAAAATATGAAATAAAGAATTTGTCTAAAATCGCTTAAAATACTACATTGGGCTTACGGCGAATCAATTTTACAAAATAAAAAAAAAAAAAAAACACTTGGGCATGAGTGGTACAGTGCATTTAAAAGTGGTCGACATTTGGTGGTAGGCTTGCTTTGCTCTGGTCGATCATCAACGTTTTCAACTGAACTTAACATAGGCAGGATGAAGGTAATGCTGACTGAAAGTCATCATATACGTTCGAAAAAGGTAACAGCTGAATTTTCTGTCTAGCACAGATTGTTTCGTAATATTTTACATGATTATTTAGATATAGAACGGGTTCGTTGTTCGATTAGTCACAAAAAAAGTGCATTTTCTTCAAAAACTCGATTGCGTACAACTCAGAATTGTGCAGAATTGGTATTGAATCATTAGTACCAATTCTATTTTCAGAAAACGTGTTATAACTGATGAGGCAAGGATGTACGAATGCTTCGTGCAAAGCAGTCAATGAGTTTAAAAATTATGCCTTTCAACTAAACTGCAACCGAAAAACTATGTTAGAATCGAAGAGAAGTAGCGTTGAATCCTTGCATTTATTATTGTGGTGTTGTGTACTCGGAATTTTTGCTAGAAGGTAAAAGGACGGTATACATGTAAAGTATAATATCTGGGCGTTATGCAGCGTTTAAACGGATTTCTAAAAAGGAATCTCACTGATTTTACGCCATGATAACGCACCATCTCAAAAAGATTTTATTGTGAAATAATTTCTATCCAACAACTTATTAAATGTCGCTGAAAATTACTGCATTCAGCCGATATTGCAAGGCCTGGATTTCTCTCTTTCCAAAATTCAAATTACAACTTTCTAAATCTTATTTCTATTTCCAAAATTCAAACACCATTTCGAATCACCCTGTTGTAAGCAATAAAATACATAACAAAGGGAACTGCAAAGAAAAATGAAGTCATTTTTAGGGAAAATTTGTTTGAAAAGTATTTTGATCATTGGATTATTCCTTGCCATGGGCATATCATTTCGGAAGGGTATTAATTCGGAAGAGGAGCAAGGCTTTGAAGGCAATACATTAAACTTGAGTGAAAAACAAACATTTTGTGTTTTATGAACCAATTTCTGGTACTTTTTTGAAAGAATGTTTATTAATAATTCGAAATTTCTACATTGATTATTTATTGATGTTCATTATTTACTATGCTGAATTCTTCTCGGATTACTGCATTTGATACTGAGAAGCTAATGAAAAAGACTGTAAGTAAGGCACAGTCCCGGCTCAGTAACCTAACTGCAGCCGCAATATATTATTTATCTGAAATATTTTGTTAGTTATTGGATCACACATCACGTCATGTTACTACCGATATATACTACCTAGAAATATGAATCTAAATTAAAATTTAAAAATTTTAAGTGATAAATAACCACATTCATGCTATCAAAAGATTTTTAATAATTTCCTTAAGAACTGTAAATGACAAACCATAATGAATTTCTTAGTTCATGAAACCGAAAATCGGGTTTTAAAAATGCACTAAATATCTTAATTTTATTTTATATCTTTAGATATAAATTTGTATCTAAAAGCCAAAAATGTGAAAATGGCAAAGAAATACTGTTGCTGAATATCATCATACGCAGTTCTTATGGATCATATTTGAATTTCCTTTTTTAAGATCTTCTTCTGAAGGTATTCCATATCTTCTTTTGTAGCGTTTCAGAAATGCCTTTATTTGAAGTGTCTTCATTGAACTTCTTTCTAGCTAACAGTATTTTGGTTTTTATGTTGAGTAGCAAGCTAGGAAAACGTTCCTACCATAGGTCGTATCATTTTTATTTGAGATAAAAGCAGAAAACTGCGTGCGGGCGTGTTGGATCTATCAGAATGCCTAAAAGTTTTGCTACTAGGGTTGTCCCAAAACTAGCCAATCTAACAAAGAAGATGGGAAAACATTGCGAACATTTTTTTTTTTTTACATTTCAAAACTAATCTTCTTTTAACTCGATACAATTTTTCCAGCTATATTCAATAGCTTTTGTATCCTGTTTATAGTAAGAACTGTCAAAATCCTTAAAGTAGCCATAAACCTCAGACTCCCTCTCTTCATTGTTGGCAGATTTTTTTGCCATCAATCCATTTTTTCAAGTTTGGAAAAAGGAAGTGGTCCCAGGGAGTTAAATCTGGCGAATAAGGCACGCCAATATTTATTAATTTTGGCCATCTCAAAACTAAATGCATGAACTGGATCATTGCTTTGATGAAACAACACCTTCTTTATCGCTAAAAGTTTTTTTTCTATAATTTCATCACCTGACTGCTGCAATAAATTAGAATAATATTCGCCGTTAATTTTTGCCCCTTTGGACACGATTTTCTCATTGCAGTCCACTGCGTTGACTCTTTATTTATCTCAGTTAAAGCCATGTTTCATCCATGGTTATAAATCGACGCAAAAATTCGACTTTGTTGCGGTGAAATGTAGCCAATCCAACAAAACTCTACTGAAACCTCTTAAAAACGCTGTTTTTGTTCTATTGAAAGCAAGCGCGGCACCCATCTTGCGCACAGTTTCCTCATCTTTAGATTTTCGGACAAAATACATTACATAGGACTTTTTAAAATACCCTTTTGTGGGGTTTCTTAATCTTGTCTGGCGTGAACATATCTATTGGTCAACCTTTACGATGCTCGTCTTGGTAGCTCGTACGGCTTCGTTAAAAATATGCTACCCAATATTTTACAATCGCAAATGAAGGAGCAGACTTCGCCAGAGCAGAGTCTAGCTCGGCTTTAACACGTGACGCCACAAAACTTAAAACATATGTTTCATAAGGTTGCCAGTTTTCATCAAAATAATGTTTTTAAACTACTGGCACAATCTATACGTCATGTCGGCTAGTTTTGGGACTGTCCTCGTGGAAGGCCACTCAACCTCTTCTGTTTCTCTCTGGGCAAGCAAACATTTGTTGTACTTGATAGCTTTCCTACCATAGGTCATATCATACAAAAGGAGAAAGCGGCCTGAAGGCCTGTTGGATCTATCAGTATGCGCCATAGGCCTGCTTGAAGGCCACTCAACTCCCTCTGTTTTCCTCTGGGTAAGTAAACATTTGTTGTATTTAGTAGCGTTCCTATCACAGGTTACATAATGCTAATTTGAGATGAAAATGGGAAGCGGCCTGTAGTCCTGTTGGATCTGTCAGTATCAGCCATAGGCCGGCTTGAAGGCTCAACTTCCTCTGTTTTGCTCCGGCTAAGTAAACAGTTGCGGTATTTAGTAGCGTTCCTATCATAGGTTACATAATGCTGATTTGAAATAAAAATGGGAGGCGGCCTGTAGTCCTGTTGGATCTGTCAGTATCAGCCATGGGCCGGCTTGAAGGCCACTCAACTTCCTCTGTTTTGCTCCGGCTAAGTAAACAGTTGCGGTATTTAGTAGCGTTCCTATCATAGGTTATATAATGCTGATTTGAGATAAAAATAAAGAGTGGCCTGTAGATCTGTTGGATCCATTATAATGCTCAATAGGCCCGCTAGAAGGCCGCCCAAGCTCTTCCGTTTTCCTCTAGGTAAGTAAACATTTGTTGTGTGTTTATTTTCCAGTCTCCACCATCGTGTGTTGTTGACTCGACATATTTTGAGTTGGCTGTGTCTGTTTCACAGGTAAATGTTATTTTGCCAATAGTCGGGAGCGTCGACTTATTTTTGCTTTTAGTTTGGTTCACGATGTCATGATGTCTCTTTTTACCCCAAATGTTTGTAAGCAACAAATTGTTGTTTCTCCAATATCTGGCATTGTCATCAGGCTCTTTTTAGTTGTCGTTTTTCTGCTCCTTCGCAGGAGCTGCTGGTGTCATCACAGCGATTTTTGCTAACGGATGTGGAAAGTTTTTTGCTTAGTTTTAAAGTTTAAGTGTTTGTTAAAAGACTGTAATGCCATCAACGAATTGTTCACTTTGAATAACTAAAGTTATAACAACTTGAAAAAGTGGCGCATATTGTTGACAAGGAAAATGCTTTACACGGCATGTTATGCGTTAGTAATTAGTTTTAGAAAGTTGTTGACTAAGGGGGACATTAATGGATTAAACAGCTTAAATGGTAATGTTGCGCAACATTTTGAGAGGGATTTACAGCGGCAGAATTTATTACAACAGGATAAGTTCTTTGCCCGTACTCAATGAACATGCAATATTTATATATGTATATTAACTTGGATGAAAGGTTAAAAACCTTTGTATGAACAATGTTAGCGTTTATCCTGAAGGATAGATGTACACATTTTTTTGACAAGATGAAATTGTTGTAACAAAATTGTTAATCTCTTGGCGGTTTCTTATGAATTTCTTAAAACGAGATCAGCTTTAGAGCTCTTTAAACTTATCCCGCAGCAGTGGCTGTTGATGGGAAGGGATTTTTTTTTTAAATTCGTAGATTTAGGGGATGGAAAGGGGAAGAAAGGCGTTACGACTTGTCCCTCTTCCTAGAGCAAAAGCCTAAGTGGACGATAAAATATTGTTTTTTTTCACAATTTTGTACTTGCAGGGAATATAACAGGAAAGAAAGGGCAAAATTTGGGGCAAATAACTAGAAACACGACTGCAGCTAAAATATAATAATTAACTATGGGTGCGCAATGCCTCTCCATGTAGGGGATGCCACAAAAAGTGTATTTTCGACACTTCTACTTGAAAAAAAAAAAAAAAAAAATAGGGAGAAAAGGGATAAAAATGGTACTGTCGCCTAGAACAAATAACTGAATCTAAAATAATGAAATTGGAGATAAACAATCAACTATCAGTCTACGCTGGCTTTGGGAAGAGGTTTAGGAAAATGCGTAACTTTAGAGGACACAAATGATCGCCTAAAACAAACGGCTAAAGCTGGAACTATAAAATTAGGGGCGTATAGCAAAAATTGAGCGAGAGTTAGAAAATTTGTACTTTTGAGAAGAAAAGGGTTAAAACGGCTGTAATCGACAGCAGCAAACGTACGAATGAAGGCTCGCATTTGCTAATGAAATGCTTAATCGATTTTCCAATTTTGACAATATCCTTTTCTCTGACGAGGCTCATTTCCTTATGAATGGGTTCGTAAACCGTCAAAATTGTCATTACTGGAACAGTGAAAATCCTAAAATCAAACACCAGAAACCATTGCATAGTCTTAAAGTGACAGTATGGGCAGCAATCTCTGGCAGAGGAATAATTGGTCCTTTTTTCTTCGAAAATGCGCGGGGCCAAAACGTCACGGTTAATGCGGTGTGCTATGTTGAGATGTTGGACGAATTTTTGGCTCCAGAAATTGAAAGTTCAAGAATAGTGAATTCCAGAACTTGGTTTCAATAAGATGGAGCTACCCGCTACCCTGGCAGACTGATTTCGAAAAGAGGTGATATCCCATGGCCCCCACGTGGTCCAGACTTGACGCCTCTTGTCTTTTTTTTTTGTGGGGATACCTCAAACAAAAAGTCTACAGTAATAATCCAACAAGCATCGTTCAGCTCAAGGAGAATATCCGTGGTGAAATGGCAGCCATTACACCAGTATTACTGAAGAAAGTTTTCAATAATTTTCGTTTGCTGTTAGAGGACTGCCGTCGTAGAGAGGGTCACCATTTACACGATGTTATTTTTAAAAAATAAACTCCATTTACTACTCTACAATGCCTTAGATTTATGTTAACCATACCTTTTGTATTTAGTTTTTAATGTATTTTTTAAAAATGCACGTTCTGTTGCGCCACCCTGTAGTTTCGAATCTTTCAAGACATTTGTCTCAACATTTGAAAAAATCATCCGATTATCTATATATTAATAGTTTCTTATCTTTCAAGGCATTGTGCTGAAGTGCTGAAGTGCTGAATTCATTCACATATAACCCATGACCCGTGAATGGGCGGTATTACCACCACGGTTCTTCTAGTACCTCTTATAGAAATCTTCGCATTTGTGCAAATTTAATTTTTTTCCCAGAAAACGCAATTTATTGATTTTTTTTTTTTTTACTGTATGTCGATATAAATATTATATCAATTTTTTGTGTTTCAATGGCTTAATCTTATCGTTATAGTATTTGGTAAAACGTGAAAATAAAGGGTGCCCCAACAAGAACGCAAGATTTAAATTTGGCGCCATTCGAAGTGTCATTGTTTGACATTTGAACAATTGTTATTGATTGCTAGTAGAAGGTACGAGGTTAGTAAAAATGGAGAGCTACACGAATGAACAACGCATTCTCATTGTGAAATTGTTTTACCAAAATGGTGAAAGTTTTGCGGCTACAGTTCGCAAATTGCGATCAATTTGGGGTCTCAATAATGCTCCAAAAGAGTCAACTGTAAAAAGATTAATGGATAAATTTGCCAAAACTATGTCTGTGAGCGATGTTGTCTACAACGCACCTTCAGCCAAGTCGATCGACCGAAAATGTCGCAGCTGTACGTGATGATGCCGCCCAAACACCATCCACCTCAATTCGACACCAGGCTCAGCAAATTGGTGTCTTCAAATCCACTATGCTGCGAATTTTGACGAAAGATTTGCATCTTCATCCATATAAGGTTCAATTGACTCAGGAACTGAAGCCAGCTGACCATGGACGGAGAAGGGTGTTCGTTGTTGGGTATTGGAGAGACAACATGAAAATGCTGATTCTCCCGATAAAATCATCTTCATCTTGATGGCTTCGTCAATAGGTAGAATTGTCGCATTTGGGGTAAAAAAAAAATCCTCGAGTGATTCACGAGAAGCAAATACATCCTCAACGTGTCACTGTGTATATTTTGGGCTGGAGGAATCATTGGACCTTTTTTTTATGAAAATGAGGCATGCCAAGCGCAAACAGTCAATGGTGTTCGGTATCGTGAAAAGATAACCAGTTTTTTCGTGCCTAGAATTGAAGAAATGAGTGTGGAGGGCATGCTGTTTCAACAAGACGGCGCCACATGTCATACAGCTAGAGAAACAATTCAATTGCTGCATCAGTTATTTCCCGGTCGTGTTATTTCGCGTTTTGGAGACCAGAATTGGCCGCCTAGATCGTGCGATTTAACACCATTTGACTTTTTTCTTTGGGGTTTTTTGAAGTCGATGGTTTACGTGAATAAGCCGACGAGAACTCAAGTCTTAAAAGAAGAAATTGGGCGCTGCATTAATGAAATAACGCAGCATTTATGCAAAACGTTCGTTGAAAATTTCATTAAAAGATCGCGTGTGTGCCAGCAAAGCCGCGGCGGCCATCTGCCCGATGTGTTGTTTCATACATAACCTCATTCTATCTACTTTACGATATAATAAAGTTTCACGATTTTTTTTTCTAAATATTTGTGTTTTATTTAAAATTTAAATCTTGCGTTCTTGTTAGGACACCCTTTACAAATCACTTAATTTAACTCACATATTTCTATGTTTATATTTTTCATTCAATTGCAGTAAACTCTACATAATTTGTTACAACCGATTGCAAGATATAGGGGTGGGAATGTATGGTTACCGGTTACTTGATCTACAGGGTTCCCGTCGGGAAGGTATACTACTTTGTTTGTTTATAATTTTTGATTACATAAAAAAATGTATCTTATGTTGATAAATGTTTTATTTAATGTCGGCAATTATGTATGGAATACAATATCAGATAAATGTCCCCTTCTATTAGCCTCCCAAATGCGAGCCCTTTTAGTCAACATGATCTGTGAATTAAAATGGGCTGAATTTTTATCTCATAAAGGTGCAACAAATACGATTGGTTCGATTAAGCAAAAGTCAATCGTTCATTTAAAATTTCTAAGCAGAAGGCTTAATAAAAATTCCCAGCAAAAAAAAAATTGGAAGTTATTCAAAAAGAATCGCATTTTCAACACTTTTGAGAATCCAATCCCTGTATGTTCACCAATTCCAACGAAGCTCTTTCAAACCAGCTGCAAAACAACAGCAGTGCAGTACCTAAAATTGTTGCTTCGATTCCAATTTACAATTTCCAAGATCTAAAGCAAAACATGTAAGTATGAAATACTCTGAAACCTATTCCTTAGGGGACATAATATGCTCCGAAGATGTAATTTTTTACAATCGATATAAAAAAGTTCCATTTAAAGTTTTCGGTGAACATTTTTTCCACTCCTACTCCTTTGTATGATGACGGATATACAAAGTTCGTCATTCCATTCCATAAAAAACTACAAATTCTTAATACTCGTCACAAATATCTATGTCGCTAATGTCTGACACCAAAATTGTGCAATGAATGATACAAGTTGTTTAAATTTCGATCCTATGATAATTCCACTTCATTGCCTGTCTACTGATTTCTTGTTGAAAATATCAAATCCATCGGAATAAGCAGACAAATTTTGTGTTAAAAATAATCCTTAATGAAACCTTTTCATACGGCTGTTTGTAAAATAATCTATATTGGGGAAATACCTTTCAATTGAACTTTTTTTTGACGACATAATTTGAAGAAACTTTTTCTGGAACAAAAATCAATTTTTGAATAATTAAAAACGGAAACAAAAGGTTTAAATTTTCGCCGAGCCTATATGACTCGTGAATATATGACGAAAAAGAAGAAGATGCATCATAAAATACTCCTTCCCTCCTATGACAACCGCAAGTTAATTGCAGTGATGATTAAGCGATTTTTCACTACCTCTCCATCACAAAATGTGATGAATGTTTGCTTCCTTGGAAGCAGTTTTTTTGCTAGGTTATAATATAACTTCATTCATGGCGCGTTAATTGAAGGCATTGTTTAGTGATTTACCCCACCTCTTCTGGCTCCTCACATACTTTTGCCTCAATGCAAAAGAATTTTAGCTGAAGCTTTAGCTGAGTCAGTTCATTTGACAAAAATTACTTTACAGGTTCATATCATTGCTTGTTATGCTCAAAATGTTAGACTGCTATATTAGATTGGTGACTGCTATATTAGTGAACAATTAAAAGTCATTCCTTAGCGACAAATTGTAATGTGACTTTCAGTGTAGCAACTCTGTAACGGACAAAACAGTTACGCATTCCACACGAAATTCATATTTCTTATTATCCTTCCGGTTCCTTTTATGTAAATTTTGCAAATTAGTTAAATGTTTTTTTTGCCACAAAAACGTATTTAATTTGTGTATATCAAAAATCATATACCCTGCTATTTTCACGTGAGTTTAAGCCAATTTAAAGGATGCCAACATCACAACACAGCGTTCTATTGTCATTAGCAGAATATTCCATGAAGCGTTTGTTAACAGTTTGTTGCTATACTAACCTAAAGTGATTGTGGATGTGTAAACACTCCACACGACCGAAGTGTGTTGGAGCTGAACGAAATGTGGGACTGGCGTTTGAGAAAGCAGATTATGTCCTTACCCACACATACAATGTACAACGTACATATGTATGTCGCCTAAATTCTATAGAGCGACATAAATATATAAACCTAGACACACATGGGGATTTATGCATCCGTTCAAGTCTAACGCATGAAATATGTCGCAGACGCAAAAAACCACACGGGGTGGGGATCCATGACACATACACCTTCGCCACAGAAGGTAAGTGTATCCTTTTAAATAATTCTTCATAATTCTTCACATCTCTGTGTGTATGTGTGGTGAATTCCTGGGAGCGTTCCTATATGGTATGTCTGCAAGTGTTTTGGATGTCGTCATTGTATCTACCAAACGAAGATTGACATTTGAAGCTGGCGAATCTTAATGAAAATGTCATTGTCGTTAGCTGCACTCATAGCTCTAAGCCGGAGCGGTAAAGAGTTACTCCTTGCTATTTTGTCTTGCGTTTTCTAAAGGATTTTGTACTACGAATTAGTTGAAAGTAGTAATAAAAATTCTCAACATTTTTAAGACGGAGATGTAATGTGAAAATTGAAAGAAGGTATTACAGAATTTTAAAATTTATTATATTATAGCATAGTTAGAATGGTTCGATTTAGATCAAATACACACCGTTTTGTTTGACTGCTTATTGCTGATATTTTGAAGGTAATTCCATTATGACTTTGTCATAGAAACTTTCGTTCTTATTGGCTGAAGCAGTTTTTTGGTGTACATTTTTCTTCAGCAAAAACCATAGATAGGAACATGTGGTAATCATTTGATGTCAGATTCGGACTATAAGATGGATATTGTTGCCATTTCTCACAAAAACAGTCATCCTTATTGGCACACTACTGGGACTATCGACTTTCACAAGCTTCCCTTGGGGCGAATTTTCTCCCAGGAAAATCATATACCATTAACAGGGATAGGAAGCAATCACTTGGAGCCAGATTCGGTCTATAAAATGGAGACATAACAACCTTCCAACCAATTGCCCGAATCGTCTAGTGCGTCACTATTGATGTGTGTGGTTTGGCTTTCTGCAGAGGGAATATAATTCCTCTCCTCTTGGCCAAAGCTGGCCACTTCTAGATGATTCTTGCCTTCAATCGAGTCAATTGTTATCTGTACAATAATTGTTGTCAGTTCGTAGCAGATGATTCGCTTCTAATCCCACCAAATACCTGTCAAAACTTTCTACACCGTTATACCAGCTTGGCAACCGTTTACGTCAACTCACCGTGCTCACGATCGTTTTCTCTCAACATTGTCATAAGTGATCCATTTTTAAAACCAGTCACCACAGGTTTAGAAGTGGCTCAATTTTGTTACGATTCAGGAGCGATTCGCAGATGGAGATTCGGTTTACGAGGATTATTTGCGTTAACCAGTGTGGCGCCCTTGAATTGAGCTTCCTTTTGTATCCAGCCTTATTCAAGTGGCTTCACGTGATTTTTTTTATCACATTTAGCTCCTGGGTAATCAAAACAATGCTTACACAACAGTTGGACTTTACAGTTTCCATTGTTCTATCGATATTTCCCAACACTGCTCTTATAGAACTTGAAAATTATTTACAAAGGGAGTAATTCCTAATTAGCAGTGCTGCTATACATATATAAATGTCATAAGGCTGGAAGATTTAAATCCTATAGACAATTACATTTTAGGCCACATTTAGGGAATAGAACAAAGAAAATTCATAGATTTCTTGCTCCGGTACACGAATCCAGGATGTAATTTGTTGAGAGCGGTTAATTTTAAAGTTCTTTGGTGAAAAAGGAAAACAAAAACGTATTGTGGCAATAATTCTGATAAACAGTTAACAAGAAGTATGGCTTTCATTCTTGTTTCCACAATAATATTTAAAATACCAAAATAACAATCTTTGCCCTAAATGCGTCAGATCAGTATTAGACCAAACTGTCTAATCTTGGAAACTGCAAACTTTAAAATTGACAGATTCCACAAAAGTTTACCTCCATGAATTGGACAAATCTTATCATTTGAAAGTCTCGAAAAAGAGATGAAAATTCAATAAAAAATAGTGGTTATGATTCCTTGATGGTGTATAGAGGAATATACACCAAAATAGCCGTCAAATCAAGTAGACATTTCCAAATTAAATTTTTTTTTAAGTATTATTAAGTCAATTTTGTAATCATCCATAAGGACAGCGCGTTACGGATGGAGTGATAAATTCATCTTCAATTCTGTGAAAAATGTGCAGGCATTTGATCATTTAGAAAAGCACTTGTTGTTTGATTTAGATGAAAACAAGGCATCAACCAAGAAAAGACAACATTTTGAGTAGCTGTAATTAATTTTGCTGAAAACAGCCAACTTTCCTGCAAGAAAAGTACCGAAGACTGACGACTAAAATTCACTCTTAAGAGGATTGTCAAAATTCTATCTGTCGTCCTCTATACTGCCGCGAGCTTTGAGCGCTATATGCTATTAAGTCTGCTTACAGTTTCTAAAATAGCTAAACGTATCGAACAAAGAATTTGTCTCAATTTTTGTACTACAAATGAAATTTTGTTTGTGTCCGTTCAAAAACGAATGAATGAATAGCAAATATAATAACAAAGAATTGTTCAATAAGAATATTATACCTGTTACTTATTCCAATTTATTGTGTTGCATTCAACTCAGGTCCCTTTCAAAATACTACATTTATAAGAATAGATGGCATTTGAATGTTCTTTTTCAATTTTCAAAATGAAAATTACGAAAACAGTCCAAAAGTCGGCTGACCTAGCAAAGAAGACGCAAAAAAGTTGCGACAAGTTTTCTTTATTTTTCAACATAATCTTTCAGTTTGACACGCTTTTTCCAGCCTTATTCAATAGTTTCTATACCCTGTTTTTAGTAAGAACGGTTAAGCTGCTTAAAAGAGCCATCCATCTTTTCATTGTTTGGCAAATTTTTTAGCACCGAGTCATTTTCTCAAGTATGGAAATACAAAATAGTCCGAGTGAGTGGTGAAGCAATTCGAACTTTAATTCATTAATTTTGATTGTCGCAATTGATGGTCATGGAAGTGTAAACTGGAGCATTGTCCTAATGAAATGACACTTTCTTTTTCGCCAAATGCGGCCAAATGATTTTTGAAATAATTTCATCACCTAAACACTGTAATAAATTAGCATAATTTTTGCCGTTGATAGTTTTTTTTTTCCTTTCTAAAAACAATCAATATAAATAATCCCACCCCAAAAGAACAGGCGCCATAACATTGCCTGCAAACTGAACCATTTTGCCTTCTTTGGACATGATTCTCCCATTCCAGTCCACTGCTTTGATTGGTCCTTTGTCTCAGGTGTGAAGTAGTGAACCTATGTCTCATCCCTGGTTATAAATCGGCGCAAAAATTTGGTTTTATTACGGTGAAACACCGTCAAACCAACCAACCTCTACTGAAATATAATTACGATGCTGTTCTTTCTGTATTGAAAGCAAGCGCGGCACCCATCGTGAGCTTTCTCATCTTTAAATCTTTGGCCAATATACGATGTATAGAACCTTTTGAAATTCCTATCATTTCAGCTAGCTCACACACCTTCAGCCAACTATCATCCAATATCATTTTGTGGATTTTCTTAGCCATGTCGTGCGTGGATAACTCAATTGGTCGACCACTACGGTAATCGTCTTGGCAGCTTGTACGCCCTCGTTTAGACTCTGCTATCCAATATGTTACAATCGTAAACGAAGGAACAGACACCCTCAGAGTAGAATCTAGTTCAGCTTTAATATCGGATTTAATTTGAGATTTTTCAAATTAAAATATGGAGATTCTTTTTGAGATTTTTCAAATTAAAATATGGAGATTCTTTTTGAGATTTTTGAAATTAATAAAAGGAATAACAACACGATGACCAATTCTTTCCATATTTACAAATTCACTCAGATCGTTTACTTTTGATGATTGAAATAAAAATAATACACAACGTGGTGCTTTGAAACTTAAAAATATATGTTTTATAAGGTTGCCACTTTTCAACAAAACAATTTTTTTCAAACTACTGGCACCATCTATATATCAGGTCTAATAGTTTTGGAATCGTCCTCGTATAACTACGAAACAGTAATTTTTGGTATTTAGAAAAAATAAAAGAGAATTCGTGGTGGAAATTCTCGTGCCCACATTAAAGGCGATACATTAAATTTGAATGAATAACAAACAAGATATTCTTATTGAGTAAGTCCCCTTTATTATGTTTGTTCTTCTTCTCTCCTATGAATTCTCTTTAATGTCTTCCAAGTGCTGAAAACTTGTGCCTCGATCCAGTAATATGAGTATTGGAGAGAAAAAAAGGCCATTTAAATACCATCCATTCACATAAGAATAGTATTTCGGAAGTGGCCTACGTTAAAATGAATAAATGTATGTGAATAAATAAATAAATTGGAATAGATAACAGTATAATATTCTTATTGAACAATTCTTAGCACTGTATTCGTTATTAATTCAAATTTGTTGCACAGGCTTCATGGTAGGCCCCTTCCGAAATACTACACATATGAGGATGCATGATATTTAAATAATATTTTTCTCTTCCCAAAACTTAAATTACTAGATTAAGACATCCATTTACAGCATTTAGAAGGCATTGAAGAGAATTTGCGGTGAATTTTATTCATACACATTTTCCAGAAAAGAGTTTAGTTCGCACTTTATTTTATTTTTCATCTCTCCCACTTTTGACTGCATCAGTCAGAACAGTTGAGTTTTTGGCCAAAAAATGGCACACAATGACAGTCTGTTGAAATGGTTCGTTGTCGTGATACAAAATCCATAAATTGTCTTCGCACAAATCTGGATTTTTTTCAATTATTGTGATATCGCAAATGCCGCATAATATCCAAATAATATTTTTTATTTACCATCTGACATTGTGGCAAGAATTCTGATTGCACAACGCCGCGATAATCAATTGTATTGGCTTTTCATCCATTTTGAGGTGTTTTTTTTTCGGTTTCGGTTCAGCTAAAAGACACCATTACAAAACTTGGTGTTGAGTGTTTATGTTGAACTCGTAAATGTACATCTTATTACTATTTATAAAGCGTTTTATGAACGTGGGGCCGGAATTGACACTATACCTTTAGGGACCTTTATGGGGTTGAGTTTTTTAAGAATTCAGATCTTTTAGAACTAGTAGAGCAGTAGCACGTGTAAAATGATGGGAGTTGATTCATTAGAAAGGAAGAGTTTAACGGCTATTTCTCTCAAACCTAAATTCTGGTTTTTAGTTACAATTTTCCTCACTTTATGGATGTTAACTTCAGTTGGAAACGTTGATGACCAGCCAGAACAAGGCAAATTTTCCGTCAGATCTCAACCGTTTTTGAATGCACTGCACCACTCAATTCACCGTAAGCTTCTCGTAATATTTTCAGTAATTCATTAAACAAAATTCGATTTTCAATGCAAAGCTTGAAGCAAATACTTTGTGCGATATTTTTATCTATTGTAAAAATTACAAAAACACATGAGATGAACTGACAAAACTGACCGGCTACTATAAAGAAATTAAACAACAGATCACTCTTAAACTAAATTTCAGCATAGATGCCAATTGTTCTCTAGTTTTGACAATCCTTTTAAGAGGACCTTTTAACTAATGAGGTCTCGGTACTTTTTTTGCAGAGGGTGTATTATATTAAGCACATTTAATTTTAGTTACTTAAAATATAGTCTTTTCTTAGATGTCAGTGGCCATGACTACAATTTTATCTACATATAGAGAAAACAATTCATCAGAATTATCCCATCTACTTGCTGACAAAGTAATGAAATTGTCAAATATCTAAAAGTGAATATTTTCTATTAAAAATTTGTAATTATTTTTTAATAAATTGTATAATACCTAAGCGGATTATATGCCGGCACCACCCCGCAGCCAGTCCATTTGATTATCATCAACTGGAAATGGTGTAGCGGATAATAAAGCTTGTTATGTTCTTAGCACTCTAGTTTACTATCCTTGGCTGCCTTTTATACAGCCAAAGACCTTCCATTATTGTTGGTAGTTATCAAAGATTTTTATCTTATGCCAAGTGAAGTAAACAAAATTTGGCCACTGCAATCACTATTTTGTGGTCCATAATATCCGCATTATTTAAATTCACTTAAGATTTCATAAAATCAGCCACAAACGTGTCTCTGTCTCTCTGCTCCTCGTCTAAACGTCTAATGTGCTACTTGAGGCGAACTTATCGATAGACTATGAAAGTTTTCAATGAGGCCCCAGCAAAGCTGAGTGAAGACAAATAAACAACAAAGAAAATCACTTAAAGAAACTCAGAAGAACTAAGTCAGGGCAATAAGAAGAACTGATTTTATGTCCTTGTTTTTCCTGTGAAGCGTACGGGGAAGATGTCGTTCCATTTTGAACGCCTCATTAAAACTCTTTTGTATGAACTTCTTCTCATTCTCCTAATGTCTTGCTTAAGTACAATTCTTTGTGTTTCTCATCATCTGTTCGCACGCTGAAACAATACGCAAGAAAAACAACAGCGAACTTAAATAAATTGCAATAAAATAGCACAAGAAATCAAGAGAAGAAAAGGATGATAAAAATGGCTCATAGACTATTAAAGTTTTGAAATGAAGCAGAACGAAACTGGGCGAAACTAGTGAACACAGAAATGAAAATAAAGCCAAACACACAAACACACACACATAGAGAATCACAATCACCGGCGTAATCATAGGAACAATCTCATACCTACACACATGACGGAACGGAAATGTCTGCAAACGGATGTGTCTCTCTCTTGCTATAGCCATCGCATTAAGAATGGGAATGTCTGTTCCAGTGTACTCGTATGTATGTGTGTGCCCGTGTGCGGGTGATTCAGTTTCATGTTATAGTTGTGCCTATGCTGTAAGACATCTACTGCTTCCGTCTACCTCTGTATTTGTGTGTCGCTTTAATATGAACGTTCGTTCATGTCTTATGCTGATGACATGGTCTTATGGAAAACCGTAAAGAAAATAGAATGGGACAAACGAAAAATGAGAACAGCAATCTGGAAAACGTAAGCTGTAGAAATTGTAAGTAAAAACAGCTTAAAAACTTTAATAGAACTTACTGAAAGAGAGATAAACTCAGTGGAATTATAAGGTGATTAAAATTTTTAACAGAAACCACAAATGAAAAGAACATAACGAATGAGAAAAATAGAACAGCTATAAAGGAAAACACAATTAAAATGTTGCTCAAACTTGTGGCTGGCAGAGAGTTGAGCTGGAGGTCATTTGGTTAAAAACTTCCTCTTAACTAACCAAAGATATATCAGTGAAATTATATGCATTTTCTCAGAAATCACAGCAAGAGGTGCACAATGGCATTACATTTAGTTGGTATCAAGGGAATAACGTAAATTCGCCTAACAAGAGACGTTATAGTAAATTGCCTACATTTTAAGAAGAGAAACAGAAATTAAAAATAGCAAAAATGATAAAGAATTTGGTAAATTTCTTGCAATAACAATAACTGAAAAAGTTCACTGATCTTTTTATAAAAAAAAAGCTTAATATTGTGATATAAATTCTTAAGGAATACCAAGGAATCGAGGCTTGCAAAAGAAGCTCATACACAAAGCCTGAAATCGAATGTTTTGAAGAAAACTTCTGTAGAAAACTTCATATAAAGTCTAGAAGAAATATGAAAACAGGGACTGTCACCAAACCGAAATCAAGTCCAAAGATTTCGAAGAAAACTGTTATAGAAGGCATCATATAGAGTATGAAAGAAATATAAAAACAGGGACTGCCACCAAACCGAAATCAAGTCCAAAGATTTGGAAGAAAGCTGTTATAGAAGGCATCGCATAGAGTCTAGAAGAAATATAAAAATAGGGACTGCTACTAAACCCAAATCAACACCGAATATTTAGAAGAAAACTGTTATAGAAGGCGTCATATTAAATCAAGAAGAACTATGAAAAAAGTGACTGCCACCAAACCGAAATCAAGAAGGCATCGCATAGAGTCTAGAGGAAATATAAAAACAGGAACTGCCACCAAACCGAAATCAAGTCCGAAGATTTCAAAGAAAACTGTTATAGAAAGCGTCATATAAAGTCTAGAAGAAATATGAAAAAAGGCGCTGTCACCGAAACAAAATCAAGTCCAAAGACTTCGAAGAAAACTGTTATAGAAGAAATCATATAGAGTTTAGAAGAAATTTGACAACAGGGACTGTCACCGTACCGAAATCAAATATTAGGTGCGCAACTAAGTTCTCGCTGTTTTTTTTTTTTTTATAAAAAATCAGCTTTATTACAAAAACATGTTTACAAATGATTCATTGCAAGTATTGTTCATCGCCAGCTACTACTTTTTCCCATATTCCTGGCAAAACTCAAATTCTGTCACGCTAAAGCTGTTCATATTTTGAGGCTATACACGAATCTAGCCATCCTTTAATGCCGTCATATAAGTGGAACTGCTGGTCAGCCAGACCGTGTGCCATCAAACCGAACAAGTGATAATCGGACGGCACAATATCTGGAGAATATGGCGATATGAGAAAAGACTTCCCATTTATACAGATCATAACCTTTGCAGCGTGAATATTCGGCGAGGCGATGACGTAGAACAGTCATGCTGTAATCAATTTATTTTTTGTCACCCGTTACAAAATGATGAAGAAACCTTTTCCTTTTTTGTGGCTGAAGCAGTTGTTCGCAGACGAAAAGACGACGCTCAACGTCCTTTGGCTTCAACTCATAAGGAACATAAGGTGCTCGCTTTTGAATCATTTCCAACGCATACAATCGCTTGGAAAATAGCTTGGCGGGTAACTTCTAATACTGAAGCAAACTTCACCTGCGTTTGACACGGATCCCTATCAAGCAGTGCCGTCAGTTCCGTGTCTTCGAAGGTTTTAAGTCTTCCTTCACGCGACTGGTTGTCAACATCGAAATCATAGTCTTTAAAGCAACAGAACCAGTCTCGACACATTGTTTCGCTTAAAATAGCATCCCCGTAAACGTTTTGAAGCTCTCGTCGTTTTCTTCGATTGAAAGAAGAAAATCAATACTTCCTGCATATGACGATTATTTGACACAAAATCATACATATTCATACAACCAAAAGAATATGACATTAAAAGAAAATCACTATTATGTCGAGGCGGTATGTTTACCGTGCGCCTAAATTTGGCTCATGACGTTTAGGTTATGGCAAAATCGACCAGCACTTACAGCTGGCGCCATCCATTAGCAAACAGCGGCAACGTAGTTGCGCACCTAATGGATTATACAAAATCTCAGCTCTTCTCTACAAATTCCGGTGCATCTTACACCCCACAGATATTCGATATTAATGTTGCACAATTGTTTCTTTTTTTTCTAATTGAAACCACTGTTTCATTCCACACGGCTTGGAGGCAATCCAAAATTCTGAAAACAGTAATATGTAGTATACTCGTACTTACCTAGAAATTTATATTCATTTGATTATTATAGTACCTCCAGATATACTGAGATTACTTACTTATGGTAATACTAATTATTTATTTACAGTGAAATCTCCATAAATAGTACATGTGGATGTAGTATAAGACTTCCCTCATTGTACACTGAATACGTCAAGTAAAATTACAAACCCAACTGAACATGTCTTATTATCTTCGTTGTTTTGTTAAAAAAATATATCATATTTTTCCTCTTAATATTAAAAGCAAATGTGCCATATAAATTAAGAAATATTGAGGAGGATAACAGAATCTTGACCATTCTGCTTTAGCGTTTGTTGTAGGTGTCACCTTGACATACCTAATAATGGATGAGATGAAAAAAAAAACAAAAATGAGAACAGGCCATAATTTGTTTCTTCGTCCCATCAATTATTTCTTAAGTTAATACGAGAGGTCGTTAGGTTACTAAGAAAAGACTTTGACAACATTTATTTTGATTACTAAAGGTTCTCCCCTGGGTAGGCATTAATCAATGTAAGGTTTCCAGCAATTTTTTTTGTCTTGGAAGCCATAAACAAATTTCATTGGCTGCCATGGATGATGTCCTATAATATCCTTGAAATATTCTTAAGCTATCATAAATTATCCTATATGCTGGAATTTGTTTTTCCCACTCCCTGTACCGTCATCACCATAACTCTTCTTGAGATGATGATGAGTAAAACGAAGGAAAATGAAAACAAAATCATCTTTCATAAAGCTCATAATTTACGTTTTACTTTCAATGTTTCTGCTGTTTGTTCAGCTTTCTTTGTGATGTTTACTTTCAATAAAAATGATAAGTTGTGCACATTTTTCTCATCTCCACTTTAGCTTTTTTTATTATGATTATCATTGTTATTATCATTTTTTTTTTTTTTTTGCATGGAAACTTATTTTTCTTTGGCTTAGTCTGCTTTTGAAATTTCTCTTTTTTTATTCTTATACGAGTACATGAATATATTCAGAAATTATTGAAGTGAGGCACATTATTTGTTGACTGCAATGGATACAAAATAAAACTCTTGGGAATCAGTTGTGTATCCTTCAAGTTCCTTTACAATTTATATGCAGAATGGTTGTGAAATTATTAACATATTTATTATTTGTTATTGTCTTGCCAGTTGTAAATGTATGCGAACATTTCAGAAAACAATACGAAGTAATGAAATGCTAGAATTTAATTCGAGTTTAGCAAGTTTTGTATAAAAACTTTCTTATGAAATTTAATACACAAATGAAAGTAGAAGGTTTAGTGAAAAGGAACAGGAAACTAAGAATTGGATTTGAATTTTGAGAAGAATTGTGTAAGAGTAAAAGCAAAAATAAGAGCACTAAGTAAAAATAGAGCGGTTACTAAAACAGCGTCGTATACGTATTGTAAATTTTGAAATATACTTGAAGTACAGGGTGTCCGTCGGGAATGCATACCACTTTGTTTTGTCGCCATTTTGGTAAACATTAGTCTTGATAGTTCATATTTGGCAGTCGTGAAGTAGACGCGTGGCAAATTTATTAAGGAAAAATATTCGATAAACTAACGTGTTTTAATCGTTAAAACATTTTATCAAAATCAATCATCGATTACAGTGACAATGAAAAAGTTACGTGAAGTTTTTGAGAGAAACAATGCACAGTGAGATTCTAAGTGCAAAAAGTCTATTTTTCGACTGTAAAATATTAAAAATGTAATGATGCAATTTTCTACGGAATTGTTTAGTTAAGAGAAATTCATCATTGCTTTTTTGAAAAAAATAATTTTTTATTGCAAAATAATTACTTAAAAATGTTACAGCTCTCCTATGACAACCCCGATTTTCATGAAAAAATCATAATGAGTGACAAGACACATTTCCATTTGAATGGATATGTGAATAAACAGAATAGTCGATTCTGGGCATTGGAATACCATCAAATTATTCATCAGTCGCCTTTGCATGTATTAAAAGTGACAGTCTGGTGTGCAATTTGGTCAGGAGGAATCATAGAACCTCAATTCTTTGAAACCGTAAACGGCGTAACGGTAACTGTCAATGGCGAGCAATATCAAACGATATGATTGAAAACTTTTTAACGCCACAACAGCATTCTTTGGGCTTGATTAACATGTGGTATCAGCAAGATGGTGCCACATCGCATACAGCCATTCTTACAATGGAATTACTGCGGGCCCTCTTTCCACAACAAGTTATTTCAAGAAATCGTGATGTTGATTGGCCTCCACGGTCGCCCGATTTGACTGCTCCGGACTTCTTTTTGTGGAGATATCTGAAAAGCAAGGTTTATGCAAACAAACTGGAAACGTTTGAGGAACTCAAACAAGATATTTGTGATGAAATTAATGAAATACCGCGTGAAATGCGAGCGAATGTAATGAAAAATGTGCTCAAAAGAGCTCGCATTTGTGAGGCTAACAGAGAAGGACATTTATTTGATACTGTATTCCATACGTAATTGCCGACATTTAATAAAACATTTATCAATATGAGATCCATTCTCTTCAATTTAATTACAAATTATAAACAAACAAACTAGTATATCTTACCGACGGACACCCTGTATATATTACGCAATATGTTAAGCACTCTAAACAAACGATACCTTAAACAGGCAGAGTAATTAAGCGGGAACTTCAAACCCATTATGAATCTCTAAAACGGGGTTAGTGACGTGAAATCATTGATTTTTTTTATTGAATTGAAAATTCAAATTTACTTTATGTAACTAATTAGTTTTCAAGATTCAATTGATCTCAATGGCTATTTACGCATAGGCGACACCTGTTCAGAAAAAAGAAGAAAATTCATCGATGGATCGCCATAATTATTGTTTTAATAGACTGCTTCAATTCAGTTAAATTTCCTGCTTTCGTTTTGTACACCTCTTGGTTGATGTAACCCATAGCAAAAGTCTAGTGCAGTCAGGTCAGGTGACCTTAAGGGCATGTGGAAAATAGAGTCTCTGGAGCTCTGCCTTAACCGGTCTGGCTATATGTGCAGTTGCTTCATCTAGCTGGAACCAAATGGTGTTGAAACGGATACATCTTCGGCGCAGATCTGGTTAAAAAAAACTCCTTGAACATCTTTAAATAACGTGTCTCATAGACAGTAAGCACAGGGTGGGCCATAAGGGTGTTGGCGGTTTAAATATTCAATTAAAAAAAAA
>JAHXMU010000525.1:153409-196274 GCA_019455685.1 Philornis downsi | reverse complement strand
AGTCTTAAAAATTCCCATGCTTCTACTTTTTAAAAATACAAATATATGTTTTTTGTGTTTCGTAGTTTTTTTTTTAATTGAATATTTAAACCGCCAACACCCTTATGGCCCACCCTGCATATAAAAGGGATCCACAACTACAACTAGTTTATAAGCGGGCACTTAAATGACATTGTATTTCGTACATAATTGAAAGGTTCAAGCATTATAATTAAATAAAAAATTATAATTAAAAAAATAAGTAAATTTCATGGAATTCATAACTTTGTGTGCGTTTTATTTAACTTTACTTTTGACACTGAAAAATCGATAAGGGTCTTTCATCCGTTCGAATTTACATCTAAACAAATTGGGCTTATTTTAAAGAAACCGTCACTCATTTTGTAGTGCAAATAAATATTCAAACATTGTTAAATTGTACAACAGAAACGCAGCGTCTTATTGCAGAGATATTAAAATTTTGGCTTCAGAGTAGTGTCACCACTTTTTAGCCTTCGGCAAACTACAAACAAAGCAACACAAATGCT
The DNA here is from genome assembly GCA_019455685.1 of Philornis downsi. Taxonomy (NCBI): domain Eukaryota; kingdom Metazoa; phylum Arthropoda; class Insecta; order Diptera; family Muscidae; genus Philornis; species Philornis downsi. The sequence goes on along the minus strand of JAHXMU010000525.1, from coordinate 195,747 downwards.
TCAGAACTGATGTAGTCGTAAATGATAAATTTTTAAAATTTTCAATACATTTGGTAAAAGTGTTTGGTTATTTTTTCCCCCAAAATCTCCATGTTATTTAAAATATTCAAATATTCACAGGTTGAGTTGGAGTAATAAGAAAAATTAGCTAAAGTTCATATACGAATGTTCATATATGTAAAGGTAGTTCTCAGGAAATAAATAGTTCATTTGAACTAGTTGGTTTTTAAACTATACAACTCTATTGATCAATGTTAATACACAGTATTGTTCATCTTCACATTTAAACTCGAAAAGTGATTGATATCTTAAATGAAAATGAAATTGTGCGAGAATGAACAAAAATGTTTGTTAATCAAAAGTGTTAAGTTCTAATATGGACATTGTAGTCAGCCACTTATCAGAGAATTTCTTGTCCATGCATTTCAAACAGTCATATGTATTATAATCAGTGAGGAATTCCACTAAAATTCTTTTGATCAAATTTTTAAATTTCTTTTTGTACTCTCAATATTGTTTGTGTGTCATGAAAAATAGAGTGTATATTTGGTACTAAACAAATGCCAAGAGTGGTGATGAAGACTGCTTCGATTACTAAATACCACTGATACCATCAGAAAGTTTCTCTGGATTTGCCTAAGGCTTTCAACTCCATATGTCACAGAAGGATGACAGAGAAACTTATATATAAGTTCAACTTTCCTATCTCGGCTTGCCAACTCATTTTGCCTTATTTGCGTGACAGATTTTAGTTTGTAAATTTGAATGGAAGAAATTCGAAAGTCTTGGCTCTAAACTCGGGCGTGCCGCAGGGCTCGGTCCACTTCTTTTCTCATTTTACATATATGTTGATGATCTAATGGATTAATTATATAATGGAATTTGTTCTGCGTTCCTATTTGCTCATGACATTTTGCTGTACTTTAATGATGATTGAGATTTTCCTGATGCACGGGAGAATAAAATAAATTATTGCGCAATGGACTGTTCATAATTCATTAGTGATTAATCCGTTTAAGACTAAAGCTATTTCGTTTGGCTGCCCAAGTAGTAGTGCAGGACATAACATATGTATATTTGGGGCGCAGGAGAATTGAGTTTGTTGATAGTTTTAAATGCTTAGGTATTATGATCGACAATAGACTGAATTTTGAAACTCGTATTGACTCTGCGCACTCCAAAGTATATGGAGTATTACGTAGCCCCTACTCAACTAATACAGGGTGGCGCAATAGAACGTGCATATTTAAAAAAAAGATTAAAAAATAAATACAAAAGGTATAGTTAAAATAAATCTAAAGCATTGTATAGTAATAAATAAAGTTTATTTTTTAAAAATAACATCATCTAAATGGTGACCCTCTCTACGACGGCACTCCTCTAACCGCAAACGAAAATTATTGAAAACTTTCTTTAGTAATACTAATGTAATGGCTGCCATTCCACCATGGATATTCTCCTTGAGCTGAACGATGTTTCTTGGATTATTACTGTAGAGTTTGTGTTTGAGGTATCCCCACAAAAAAAGTCAATAGGCGTTAAGTCTGAACTATGTGGGGGCCATGGGATATCACCTCTTTTTGAAATCAGTCTGCCAGGGAACATCTGCTTCCCCACCGCCATGGAGTCATTTGATGTGTGACAGGTAGCTCCATCTTCTTTGCACCAAGTTCTGGAATTCACTATTCTTGAACTTTCAATTTCTGGAGCCAAAAACCCGTCCAACATCTCAACACAGCGTTCCGTATTAACCGTGACGTTTTGGCCCCGCGCATTTTCTAAGAAAAAAGGACCAATTGTTCCTCTGCAGAGATTGCTGCCCATACTGTCACTTTACGACTATACAATGGTTTCTGGTGTTTGATTTTGGGATTTTCACTGTTCCAGTAACGACAATTTTGACGGTTTACGAACCGTCAGAGAAAAGGATATTGTCAAAATTGGAAAATCGATTAAGCATTTCATTACCAAATTCGGGTGTTGCTATGAAGCCAGACTCCTTCAATTCTTGTGTTAATTGTAGCTTATATGGATGCAGTTTAAGATCCAATGTTAAAATTCGTTGCAAACTTCGTCGCGATAATTGCAAGACAGACGATCTCTTGCGAGTCGACATTTGTGGATTTCCTCGTATTGACTCCATAACTATCTCAACATTGTCTTCGGTCGTAGATGTTCTTGGGCGACCATTTGCTTGTGGTTTAAATGTTGAGCCGGTCTCTTCAAAACGCTTTACCCATATTTTATATAATCGGAGCTTCACTAATTCGCCGTAGTCCATATTCAGCACAATACAGTCGCCTAGTAGCAATACATGAACGAGAGTTCTCGTAAAATGCGCGCACGCAAAATGCGCGACGCTTCCCGTCGAAGTGATTCATAGCGACTAAAACCCCATGAGCCCGCCAACCCAACGACATAGGTACTCCCCCTTCCCCCCCTCCTTTTCTACCACGCAAAAAAAAAAAAAATGATGCAATATGCACGTTCTTTTGCGCCACCCTGTATTTAACTGACGATTAGGGTCAAATATAGACTGGCTTGGGCGCTTCTAATGCCTCTAATTATTTATGTGCTAGAAGTGGTTTCGGGAACAACATCACTGAATGTTTCGAAATTGAAATTGACAATAAATGCAGTTGCAGGATTCATTTTCAGTGTACGTAGACGTGAACACATCTCCATATATGTGAAAAGAGTGTTAGGTTGCTCTTTTAATAATTTTGTGAATTATCGTAATTTAATGACGTTTTATAAGGTTGTCAACCTGTTTCACTATATGGATTGTTTCAGTTTTCACGCTCGACAAGAAATATACAAATCATTGTAGATTGGCGGTTTAAATATTCAATTAAAAAAAAAAAACTACGAAACATAAAAAAAGTATATTTGTATTTTTAAAAAGTAGAAGCATGGGAATTTTTAAGACTTAAAAATAATGTTGTCCAAATGGCTTCCCTCGGCTGCTTGACACTCTTGGAACCGAAGTCGCAAATTTTGGAAAACTCGTTGAAAAGTTGTTCTCGGTATTTTGTTACTTTCCTGAATAATGTTCCTCTTCAACTGCTCTAAATTGGTCGGATTATTCTCGTAGACTACCGATTTAAGGTAGCCCCATAGAAAATAATCGCATGGAGAGAGATCGGAGCTAAGTGGGGGCCATTCAATATCCCCCCTTTTCAAAATGAGTTTTCCAGGAAAAACATTTTTCAGCAGCTCTATCGATACCCTAGCCGTATGACATGTGGCCCCATCCTGTTGAAACCACATCCTCGAGGTGTTGCCTTGAAGTTCTTGCAAAGCTGGCACCAAAAAGTCTGCTAGCATGTTGCAATAATTGTTCGCTCTAACCGTCGTGAACTGAAACATGAACACGCTCCACAATGTCGGCTGATGTTGCAGAAACTGGGCGACCACGAAATGTAATTGGTACTGTTGAGCCGGTTGTTTCGAACATTCTAATCCATTTTCGTATCACATTGGCGCTTCGAACTTCACTTAAATCGTGTAAACCGTGTTCATGCCGATACAAACGTCGTGCAGTAATCACTGATTTATTGTTTTCGTAATACGCTCGGACACAAAATGCACGCTGCACTCCCGTGTAAGGCTCCATGGCGACTAAATTTCCAGGAAGCGACGAAGCGAACAACATATCCCCCCGCCACCCCGCGCCACGCGTTACCGAGAAATTGAAGAATTAATTCGCCAACACTCATATGGCCCACCCTGTATATATATATATACATATGTATTTATACATCTATTTAAATAGATTTTAGATTGTTATAAATATTCAGGAATTTATTGCTGTGTAATACGCATTTTTGGCCTTAAAGGCTTAGTATTACTGTCTTTTTTTTTGGAAAAATAAATAAATAATATAAATAAAAACAAAAAACAAAATCATAACTTTTTTAATCAGAACTATGAATTCACACTTCAATATTTTGAATTCGTATGAATTTACTGCTTGGTTTACGATATTAAATATAATTTATTGAATTAAGCGCTTGCTAATGACTTCTTTTGCATGACTTCACAATCAATGTTTTTTTGTATGATATAGCGAACATTTTTTTTCAATCTCAATCATGAGCTTTTTTCTCTCATTTGAAAATGGCGTAATTCATATGGGGATTTAAAATTTTATAATAATAATATTTAAATCCATCACATCATCGACAATCAAACGCAAAAAAACATGTGAATAACATGTTGTCTTGTAAATGCCAACAAAAAAAAAAAAAAAAAAAAAAACGCTCACACAATTTAAAGGAAATTTAAAAAGTTTTCTCTTTAATTGAGCATATAGAACGTTACAAAAAAAAAACGTGCGAATAATACGCAAATTTTAAGTTCTCCCAAAAAAAAAAAAACGGACACAGACAATATTTAACTGAATGAGGGATAAAAATCAATCTAGTGACAGCCAGTGTTTAGACAGAGCAATCGGTAAACTATCCACTAAGGCTTCTTTTCCAGATAATCAATATGGAGCTAAGGGTGTGTTCTTGAAATATATGAAAGGTACCAAAAAAATGAACATTTGAAATCGTTGTAATGTCGCATAAGTAAAAATCGGAGTTCGCGCAGAAGCAATCTCTCGGTTTTGTACGATTTTAACATTTTCTGCAAATAACACCAGTGCAGATTCTCAGCCAATGTCAAACGACTGATACATGCAAAATCAGCCAAAATAACGTACAGTAGTTTGGGAAAAATTATTCTGGTGTAAGCTGGCAATCTTATAAATTATACATATGTTTTAAGTCCCAAGGCGCCATGTTGTTCAGTATTTTTATTTGAGCCATCTAAAGTAAACGATTTGTAAACATGAAAACAAATTGATCATCGTTATGTAATTCAACGTTTCCGCTGGAAAGGTCTCAGTCCAACCAATATTAAAGCCGAGCTAGATTCTACTCTAAGAAAGGCTGCTCCTTCGTTTACGATTGTAAAATTTTGGGTAGCAGAGTTTAAACGAGACCGCACGAGCTGCCAAGGCGAACGGTCAACTGATTGAGGTGTCCCCGCCAGACACATTTAACAAAATGATATTGGATGATCGTGCATGAACTAAATGAAATTTTAGATATTTCAAAAATTGCTATACATCGTATATTAAGCGAAGATTTGAAGATGAGGGAGCAATGTGCAAGATGGGTGTCGCGCATGCTTTCAATACAGTAAAAACAATGTCGTCAAGATGTTTCAGTGGAGTTTGAGGGGTTTGGCAATGTTTCACCTTAATAAAGTCGAATTTTGCGCCGATTTATAACCATGGATGAGGCGTGGCTCCACCACTTCACACTTGTCCACCGTGGCAAAGAAACCGTCAAAGCAGTGGACTGGAATACGGGAATCGTGTCCATAGAAGTCGAAGACGTTTTCATTTGCAGGTGAAGTCATGGCGTTTGTTTCCTAGAATGAGCTTCGATTTATTTTTATTGATTATCTTCACAAAGTTAAAACAGCGAATATTATGCCAATTTATTACAGCGATCAGGTGACGAAATTATGAAAGAAATTATGACGAAATTTTGGCGAAAAATAATGTGTTGTTTCATCAAAACAACGCTTCAGTTCACACATCCATTATTGCGATGGCCAAAATTAATGAATTAAAGTTCGAATTATTTCATGAAACGCCTTATTGAAATACATCTCCTTCGGACTATTTTCTATTTACTAACTTAAAAAAAATGACTCGATAATAAAATATTTGCCAACAATGAAGAGGTGGAGTTTGCGGTTCATGAACGTTGCAAGTAGTTTGATATTTCTTACTATAAACAGGGCACGGAAGCTCTGAATATCGCTGGAAAAAATGTATCGGCGTAGAAAGATATTATGTTGAAAAATAAAGAAATTTTCCCAATCATTTTGTGTCGTCTTTGTTACGTCGGCTAGTTTTCTAACCGTCCTCATAGCTTCCTTATGTGTTGATGCAATAGAATGTGGGATGCCAGGTATGTTGTGTTTAAGTGATACTATCTTATAAACAAATTGATTCTTGATAAAACGGTCATTACGTATGTGTGATATCATAAAAGGCGTGACAATGCAATCTATTTCCATTCTCAGTACATGGAATGCCAGAGGCTTACTGAATACTACCGATTTGAATGAATGACATGAATGAAAGAACTTGTGGTTAAAATTTTATATTTTGTATGGGAATTGTTAGAAATGGCTCGGTTATCCAATCGACTTTCTCCAATTATAACGTAATACAATTGACAAAAAATTATGTTGCTACACAACATAAATTAAGGATTTCAGGGAAGAGGAAAAATTTCGAAAATCGGTGACGATTGGCTTCAAATAATTGCGATGAAAGAAATCTTAAGCAATCAAGTCACTGCAATTATTACTGAGACATAATCAATTTTATAAGGCAATTCATATGCCCATTTGTATGGTGTTTGCGGCGCCACAAACATTAAGATAGATGCAGAAATCACAAATTTCAATATAGTTAAAATTTCTTTTAATTTTAAGGGAAAACCAATCGGTTGACTGATTTCCGTATAACGAAATTTTCTTCAATGGCTTGAATGTCACTTTGGAAATGTTTTGAGAGAAATGCGCTGTCCGTCTTCACCCGACAGAATGTAGTTACACATTGGGGCCTTACATTTTTGCTCCCTCTATTGCTTCTCTTCGCTTTTGCTTCACTTATTTTACGTTTGAAAACCAAAATATTAAGTGTCAGATTTGTGCTGCCTTTGTTGAAGAGATAGTAGAGAAAAATTTGCTTATAATCAATATCGTTCATTAAAGAAAGCCTTCGAAAACAGAAAACTGCACTCGAGCACTTTGGAGGCAAAATTTTATTCAAACAAAAAGTTAACATCAAAATATGAAAAAGTTAACAAAATCTCCTAACCCCCCGAGACAAGGCGTCCGATCAGGGAAGTGGCATAGATTTTAAATGGAGGGTTATCCATGTTTCGGTTTCAAAAGTAAAGGTAAACAAAACGTACTTAAAGCTATGACTTCAATGAAACTTATATTTCATTATAATGCTTGAACCCTTCCATTATGTACGAAATACAATGTCTTTTATATGAACGCCTCTGGCCTGGCTGCAGCAGTTAATTCTTTTGAGGTAGCTTTCGACAACTTTTTCGCACATTTCGGGCGGCACGTTTTTAGATTATCCACGTAAATACGTTCCTATAGAAAAGAAAGATCTAACAGCGACAAATCTCATGACCCTGGTGGCCAGTTGACGTCTCCAAAACGTGAAATTACGCTTTCTGGACACTTCTCATGTAATTAAGCCGAAATTGGTCGTGTTGAATAAATGCTTGTATAGTAATTTTTAACTATTTTTACGCATTCTTCGGTTATTAAACGATCCATGTTCGTTAATGGCAAAACTTTTTCTAAATGAACAACACTTCAGATTGTCATCTAAACTATTTAACATTTGCTAGCCTGGGTTTTAGCTGGGGTTTGTATTATGAACATTATTTTGATATTTTGACTATTCGACGCTGCGTTTTTGAGTTATGCACATATATTGGTTAAGTGGTCTTTTTATTTTCGCGTTTTTTAAACCCTTTTGCCGCCAAATATATGAATGTATTTTATTCGATTTAGAAACATTCAAGAGTTATTCGGCTTTCCTCTACGGATTTATATTTTGTGAACTTTATCAATTTTTTGCTTTAAATGAATATAGTTAAGCGAAGTCTTAAAGTTATTCAACCACAAATTAATTACAAAAATTCTCTGGGACGAACAGTAGACATCGTATCGTATCGATCATTGGACATTTGCACTGAAAAAACTGAACTACAGTATTTGACAAAAAAAAGTGGCATTTTTGTTAGCATTTGTTTGCATGGTTCTAGTACAAATCATTCTGCATGGTATGAAAACCCTTTAAAGAAAACTATAAAACACCACAACTTACGAGGGCAAAACTAGCCAACATAACAAAGAAGACACAACAGAGTTGGGAAACATTTTCTTTAATTTTCAACACAATTTTTTTTTAGCTGGATACATTTTTTCAGCGATATTCAGTAGCTTCTATAATCTGTTTATAGTAAGAACAGTCAAACTCCTTAAAATAGTCACCAACCGTAGATTCCACCTCTTTATTGTTGACAAATCTTTTACCACTGAACCTATTTTTATGTTTGGAAATGGAAAATAATCTGAGGGTGCTAAATCTGGCAAATACAATGGGGGATGAAACAAATCGAACTTTAATTCATTAATTTTGACCATCACAGTAGTAGATGTGTGAACTGGAGCGTTGTTTTGATGAAACAGCACTTTCTTTATCGCCAAATGTGACCTTTTTCCATAATTTTATCACCTAAACGCAGCAATAAATTAGCATAATATTCACCGTTGAAGGCTTTTCTTTCCTAAAGATAATCAATAAAGATAATCTGATGCGCATCCTAAACAACAGACGCCATAACCTTGCCTATAGATGAAACCGTTTTCGCCTTTGCCCCAGGTGTGAATTGGTGGACCCATAAGTTATCCATGGACAATTATTCAGCTTTATTGCGGTGAAACCAACCAAAATCTACTGAAGCATCTTCATAACGCTGTTTTGACTCTATTGAAAGCAAGCGCGGCACCCACCTTGCGCACAGCTTTCTCATCTTCAAGTCTTCGTTCAATACCGATGTATAGCACTTTTTTAAATGCCTATCATTTCAAGTAGCTCACGCATCTTCAACCGACGATTATGCAATACCATTTTGTGAGTTTTCTTAATCGTGCCTGTCGTGAACACCTCAGCTACGGTGTTCGTTTTGGTGTCTCGCACCGTCTCGTTTAAACTCTGCCACCCAATATCCTACAGTCGTAAGCGAAGGGGCAGAATCCCATAGAGTAGAATCAAGCTCTGCTTTAATATTGGTTGGACTAGAACCTCTCAAATGGAAATATTGAATTTTCCCCATATTTACAAATTTGATGGCTCAAATAAAAAAAAGTAAACAATGTGGCACCTTGAAACTTAAAACATATGTTTTATAGGGTTGCCACTTTTTAGCAAAACAATTTCCTTCAAACTACTGTTATCATCTATACGTCAAATTGGCTACCATGGATTTCTAATGATCGACCATGAGTGAATCATGAATTTTCAAATCTATCTGTCTGTCTGGTTAATGCTAATGCTGTTGTAAATTTTTATGAGCCTTCCTAAACGTATATCTGTACTTTTCCTGATAGTTCCAGGTGCTGACAAATTAGTCATATTAATAGCTTTCTTTTTATACGCCAACAAAAATGTCACCCCTTAACAAAGCCCAAACCCCTTCTATAATTTTAGACATGTAGGATGTATCGACCCACAATTTTGTCCGTTGTACGTTTGTACAACTCTTGATAAAATTTGGAAAAACTCATGGCGTCTGTTACATAAATGACAGATATTAGCCCATTATGCACATACCTTAAATTTCGTTATCCCAAATTCAGCGAAATTTGGCACTTATCAAACAATTGCTGCAATCAGGTTTTAGAATGCAAAAGAATTGCATTACAGTATCTCTGGTACTTATGTGGCGTCTACATTTTAATGTACCATTCATTTTCAATAACAATCACGTATGTTTTTCATTTAAGTTCATGAATTGTTTAAACAATTTTCACTTAAATTTACTGAAATTTACGAGTATACCCGTTCGGAAATTTATAATTTGTGTATAATAAAAACACGAATCCGAATTGACGGAGTTTTCAAATTGTAAATGTCCAACTAGTGCTGATGGGTATAATATTATGTGCGCAACTAAGTCCCCGCTGTTTGCCAATGCATGGCGCCAGCTGTAAGTGCTAATCGATTCTGCCGTAACCTAAATGGTATGGGGAAATATTGGGCATGTGGTAAACATACTGCCTCGACATAATAGTGATTTTATTTTGACGTCACATTCTTTTGGTTGTGTGAACATGTATGGTTTTTTGGGAAGTATTGATTTTACTTTTTCAATCGAAAAACACGGCGGCTGAAGCTCATCGAGAGCTTTAAAACATGTACGAAGATGCGGCTTTAAGTGAAACATCGTGCTGGGGTTGATTCCGTCGCTTTAAAGACAATGATTTTGATGTTGACAACCGTTCGCGTAAAGAAAGACGAAAAATCTTCCAAGACACTGAATTGACGGCATTGATTGATGTCGATCCTGGTCAAACGTAGGTAGAGCTTGTTTTAGTATTACGAGTTACCCACCAAGCCATTTCCAAGCCATTGCATGCGTTGGAAATGATTCAAAAGCAAGGAACTTGGGTTCCTTATGAGCTTAAGCCAAGGGACTTTGAGCATCGTTTTTCCGCCTGTAAACAACTGCTTCAGGAACAAACAAAAAATGAAACGTTTTCTTTATCGTATTTTAACGAGTGATGCAAAACAGATTCATTACAGGAATCCGAAGAAAAGAAAGTCATGAGGGCTGTGCGGTCATGCTATACGTCGCCGAATATTCACGATATGAAAGTCGTGCTCTGTTTTTGGTGAAACCAGGTCGGTGTTATTTATTACGAGCTGTTGAAACCAAGCGAAGTCATCACTGGGGATTGGTACCGACTTTCATTAATGCGATTGAGCCGAGCTCTGCGCAATAAACTCCCACAATACGCGGAAAGGCACGAAAAAGTGAATCTTCAGCATGACAACGTTCGGGCTCACGTGGCCAAGCCCGTTAAAACTTACCTGAAAACGCTGAAATTGGGAAGTCTTACCCTATGCACCATATTCTCCAGATATTGAGCCTTCCGATTTTTACTTGTTCGGTTCAATGGCACACGGTCTGGCTGAGCAACAGTTCCGCACATATGACGATATTAAGGAGAGGCTACATTTCATTATTCATTATTCATTATTATTTTCATAATAAAGTTGCATTTTTATAAAAAAAAACAGCGAGAAATAAGCTGTGCACCTAATAGTAAGTATAAAGTTTACTTATTTTTATGAAAAGATTAATTACCCTGCAAAATTGATAGCTTTTTTTATTTTATTTATCTTTTTTTTTTACATTTCAGAAAAGTATCTGCAAGTACCTGCCCATCTGCAAGAGGTGCATTTTCTTGTATTGATAAACTCTAGAAAAATTATATTGATCGACTCAAAACCACTGTCTGATTCGATTAAATGATTTTCGTTCGTCTGGCTGTTGATGCTTTTTCATAATCACGAACAAGCCGCAATTTTGCTTATAAGTCTATAATATGGCTTAGTTCCGTCAAAGATATAACTTATTTAAAATAAACCGATAACTTGCGTTAAAGAAGATTTGGGGATTTTGGCTTAAACGCTTCTTTAAACTACATTTCATATGGCAGTTTCATATTGTTTAGAACCTATGATTCGATTGTATCAATAACGAATCTTATCGAAAGTGGAACATATTGAGCCTTTTTTTGTGAAGCTAATATAAATGTAATACAACTGCTCAGTTTAAAACACATACCAAAGTTCTTATCTATTGTGGAGGAAATGAAAAACATCTTTGGAAATTTCAGGTGATTCAGCAGATTCTATTTTTCAATTTTACATGTTATATATTAGAGTTCGTTCTCATGGTTTCAAAAGTTTGCTTTATTATAAAATATAGTCAAAATCGATTAAGGAATAATAACACCTCAGCTTCGCCGGGTTTAAAGGCATACCAAATTATCTCCTACATATATAAATGTGCTCGACAAATTTGTTGTTTTTCTCACAAATCCACTCCAATTAAATTATATTTCTAGAGGTTTTCCCTAATTATTTTACAATTATTGCTTGCTCTTTACCCCCCACCATCGTCACCTACCTGGTAGTCCATAAAGTGATCAAAGTTCATGTATGAACAGTTGTTAAACGTATCCATACTGTGAGCTGCATGCGAAGCATCCAACATTTGCAATTCCTCTGGTGAGGGTGGTGGCAAATCCACTCCCTTAAACGAGACCCTCTTAGGAGTCTGCGTTACCTGGTCATTGGTGTGCGACTGAGAACGTCGACTGCGACCCAAAGTACCGGCTAAATTGCGGCCACCGGTGTGCATGGCATCGCCTGCTGCCGAAGCAAAGGTGCCCATCATGTGGCTCAGGGAGGCACAACCTATGACCTGGGGTTCAGTTGCATGTGAGGCAGCAGCTGCTGCTGCATTGGACTGAGCTGCTGCTATATTTGGAGCAGGTTGCAGGATGACACCACAGCCACCGAAACGAAAATGTGGTATGCAAGTAGTGGTGGAGACGCTGGCCCCACATTCGCTGCCCTCGAAATCACTTTCATCCTGTTGCGCCACCACTGTAGCTACATTGGGGGCTAATGCCAAAGGCTTAGCAGCCAGACCTGTGGGCTGAAAATTACGCGGCAATGTTGAACACTCCAGAACCCCCGAGGTGGCAGTACTCTGTTTCATTGAAGGCTTCAGAGTGCCTGTGTACAAAATGTTCAGAGTTTGTTGCTGTGGAATCTGTTGAGGTTGCTGTGGATGATGTTCGTGTGTGACTGTGGCTGCCCCACTCAGCTGTGGCGTAGGCTGCAGCAACAGAGCCGTTGTGGGCGTTGAGCCCAAAGTAAATTCGGTATTTGATGGCGTCGCCGTGGCCAGTATGTGAGTTGGCTGCAATTGATAGAAATGGGTGTGCGGCGGCGGGACAGACGTCGGTGGCTGGTTGGGATCAGTGTCACAATTGCTGGTTGTTGCTGCAGATGCTGCGGCATTTATCAGATGGGTACCAGGGGGCATCATGGCGGTGGGTATCACCATAATGGGCAACATTGTCGTGGTGGTAGCGCTGGTAGCTGTCACTGTGGGGGGTGCATTGGCCAAGGCGGCTGCGACGTTGGCCGAGGTCTGGGTAGAGGTGAGGCCAGCACAACTGGTGCCGGTATGCATCAATTCCATTTGGTACATTTCCTCATATGTCAAGGGACGCAAGTCCATGGTTGAAATAATATTGTTGTTAGCAGTTTTGGATTACTAAATATTTACGAACAATGCCACAAAAAGCCGGCGATTCATTAGACACAGACACACCTAGTTTGAAATGTTGACAAAAATCTTTACAATTTTCTTTTACTTTAGAATTCACTGAGTTCACTGGTTTTAGGGAGGTACAAAATTGTGTATTTTTGTTTTTTTTTTTTTTTTTTTTTTGAGCAATTTTGAGATTTCCAGAAAGAGTAATCTTTAAATCTTTAGAGTTTTGAGATATTTCTTAAGCTTTGTTCAAAGTAATTTTTAAATTTTTGAAGTTTGTTGATTTGGCTGTCGGCTTCTTATTATTTCGGGGATTCATTTTTTTTATTTATTTTTCATTTCCATTCAATTCTTTTCTATTAAATACTCCAAAATTATAAAAATCCGTGACAATTTTTAGGCTTTTAATGCTTCTCTCGCGTTACGACTTAACTACTCAACGGTTACCAAACAACTGTTTCCTTAGCTCAAGCAAGCTGGGTAGATTGGCTACCAAACAACTCTCAGTTAATAGCAAATTGTAGCTAACAGCCTAGTAGAGACTCTCTTAGCATCCACATACTCAACTGAAAAAATCAAAAGCATACTTTTGTGTGCAGCCTGGGAGTTTGCGCGCTGCCTAACTTTACGGCTGCAGAGAAAAACCAAATAGATGGCTATGAAAGGTTTCTCTTCCCTCACCCGTTTGCCGTTTGCCTGTTAAAGCAAAACAAAACAAAAACATAGAAATTTTTACGAAATACCATAACATCCTCTCTACTGACTTCATCAGTTTTCACTTCAACAAAATCTGTACTCTACACGCCGACATATTAGTGTGGGGTAGTCTCGTCTTTGTTTTTTGTGGAATTTTTGTTTAATTCCTTGGCTGTATAACAATTCTATAGCCACATATAGATCTTTAAAAGTTTCCCATATTATTGTCCGTAGAATTTGCTTACCTTAAGGTATAAGAAAGGATGGGTCTGAATATGTAAACTAATTGAAATTTAATTTTCGACGTTAAATTAAATTCGGAAATGCAAATGTAGAAGATTTCCTTAATGTGATTTCATTGTGCACATTTTTTTCGAATTGCCATAACTGTCCTAGACATTCAGACATTTTGTTGTGTGGAAAAAAGGAGACGAAGTGGTTGGTGGCAAGAGATAGGTGGCCTCAAAAAGGGAATGAAATGTGTCATGTATACAACCAACTGTTGGTTGAAGATTTGAAGCATAGAAACAAATCACTAGACTATGTGATGCTTTGAAACAGTAATCAAAATGAAACTGACCAAAAGGGTGAACAATCAAATGGGTATAATAAAAACAACAATGTACAGACTGCGGCCCATTTACTCTCTCCTTTATTTGTGAAATTGGGATCTATGCAGTACAGTAATAAGATTGACAAGAGTTTTTAGTTTGGATTTTTAGTAATTTAATTACGACGGCCTAGAAAGTTTGAAAAAATTGGCTATGAAATTTTAAAATTTTGTTTTTAATTTTTGACATTTGACATCGGAAACTTCGGGAACTGCACTTTCCTATTTTGAACATCTCTATTTGGTAGAAATAGTTGAATTGATTACATTAGGCAGCGATATTTTTAGCAAACCATCTTTAGTTTTAACTAGTAGAACACATTTGAATTTAAAATATCGATATTATTGGGTTGACGAGAAAGTAATTTCAGTTTTTTGTTTTTCTGTTGCTTAAAGTAAAGTTTTTATTTTTTATTTTGAAATAATTAATTTTAAACCACAATATAAGTGATGTTTTGTTCAGTGAAAGTCTGCTATAGTTCGGTCAACTATTTAATTTCAGATTAGAAGAACGACAGTAACATACTACGACAACAACATTTTTAGGTCCACATCGGTATTGAAAAATTTTCCACTCAAACAATTTTGATAATCTGAAGGCACCATATCACGACCACAAGGAGGATGTGGCATCACCTCCCTTTCAAGCTGCAATAGTTTTTGCCTAGGCTGCAAAAATGTGCGAGTTCCAGCGTGGTTATAAAGAAATGAAACGTCTTTGCTGTTTAACAATATAGGAATTGTTTCTTTCAGGTTTTAGTCTGGCTTCACCAATTTATAGTTTGGATCCTTAAGGGCGGTTCAAAGCAAACTATTTCTATAAAATCCTATCAACTTGATAATATAAATTTATTTTAGAACAATACAGTCTTTGATGAAGTCTGGGCGCATTCACTATCGTTGGAAAAGGATTTCCTTGGAATGACGTGTTTTAAAGAATCTAATGCGGACTATTTTGATTGTGTTTCAGCAATAAATCGCAGGTAAATATCCACGTTGTTAAATCAGTTTCCTTTGATGGAACTTAAATAGCGAGCTGTTTTCTAGCCGTTTCAAATGGTTTTCAATGTGAAAAAACGTTTGTGCTAAAGTAGGGAAGGGTCGATTGGTATCAGCGTTTTTGGAGAGAGTTTGATGATAGCAGTTGACATGGATTCCAATAGATCTTTAGCAAAGTAGTTGTTGTTACGACGTAGACTGTATGTGTGGTAAAGGAAAATTTCACCTGTAACGGTGTAGCTGTAAGAGTTGGGGATAGCCTGAGATTCTCACAATCTCTCGTTCAAAGAGAAATTATATTAGGATTTATACAGGAAGGGAAAGAAAACTATAGATTAAACCCAAAGTGATTAGAAATAGTGGAGAGATCTTTGAGAGTTACAGATTATACCCTACCAAAAAACGCATATGAAAAGATTGATGAACAACGAAAGTTCTGTTCACGTTATAGTATTTAATTTTGATACATAATTCGAAATGAGGGTACTCGCTATGATGTGATGCAAAGAAGCGCTATTTTTGGTTTACTAACTTAACTTGTCACTTTACAATTTATATTTTTACAATTCATTGCATTAGTTAATTCACAATAGGTAACAAGTAAATTTTTGTAGCATGGATGAAACAAAAGTAATTCACGATAGCATATACGATGACATTCATTTGCAATTCAAATTAAGTACTTTTTTGAATCACAAATTGAGTATTGAGTAGTTTATTTCCAAATTATTATAAGCTATTATATTATTGTGATAACGCTGTACGTTTATACGACCATTGG
Source organism: Philornis downsi (assembly GCA_019455685.1). Classification (NCBI taxonomy): domain Eukaryota; kingdom Metazoa; phylum Arthropoda; class Insecta; order Diptera; family Muscidae; genus Philornis; species Philornis downsi. Next base: position 179,699 of record JAHXMU010000525.1, on the reverse strand, counting down.
CGTGCAACACTTTCAGCTTCTCGATAACTTCTCGAACAGAAATGTATCGCTTCTATTCAATATTGGCTTTGATTTTCCACTCACCAATCTAATTTGACTGATTGTTTTGGGGGTCGGAAATTTTCCACAACAGCATTTCGTGAACGTGCGTTCTATAAAGGTAGAAGGTAGATTTAGCGGAATTTTTTCTTTTCCGAAATAAAACTGCAAAATGTGCTGAAAACGATTCCTTCGTATTTTTATGTTTAAAAGTAAAACGAGATTTCAAAATAAACTGACCACTGAAAATGTTGTGATATTTAAAAAATTGAGTTCTGAAATACCACCAAGTCGTATAACATACAATTTAATCAGCTGAGCTAAGATTGCTAAAAACTCAAAAACAAAAAACAAACAAAAGGAAACACATAGAGCGCCATCTATATAGAAAAACCGGTATTACTTTATTGCCAAACCAATGAATTAATTGATTATACTGAACAGCGGTAATAATGGCGAACAGTCTTGAATCTCTGGGAGGGAGCCTTTACAAAGATTATTCGTTTTTCTTGGTTAGCTTTCGACAAAATTTTCGAAGTTGAAATTTTCTATTAAAGTTCTACTACAACTAGAATAGGCATTTAAATAACTTCCCATATAAGAAAAACTAAATGAATGAGAATTAAACGAATTCAGATACTTCAAAATCATTGCTTGGTGATGAATAGCGTGGTAAGAAAATGCTTCCTCTAAACGAACTGCCCGATTTTGGTGGAATTTCAAATGGACATAGCTAATTTTTTGATCAAATTTAATCCTCTAGGTGCACTAGGAGCCACTCAGTGGAGGTGGAATATTTTTGAGCAAAATTTTTTCATTGCGTTGCCAAAATCGCATATATTCTTTGATTGAAAACATTACACTAGCGAACAGGGTCTTGGACTGGAGCAACCAAATGTCTTTCCTAGGGTAATTTGAATGTGGGCTTCTGTCAAATTAATAATTGTAAAATTGTAGTGTCAGTATTGACTGTTTTACAGTATTGCCAGCATGCGATAAAAAATTAACAAGACGTGACAGCCCAATTAATTTAATTCAGATTTGCTGCTTCGTTTCAGCAGTAAATTGTCGACGACATTTTTTTTTTAAGTTGTATCCGACTTTATTTTAAATCGACAACTTGGATGCTTTTGATTCTCGCAAGTGATTGATAAAATACGGGTGAGTGGAAATACGTATTAACATACATTCTTCCACAACAATTACCCAGAATTAGTCGATAAAGTACAAAATTTTAATTGTTCATTAAAATTTATTGTACTGCCTCTAAATTATTAACTTTTCGAAATAATATACTTCCGCCAACGAATAATGCAACCATCAAATGCATTTTCCGGAATAGTCCTCCAAAAGGCAAATTGAGGAAATATAGTCATCCTGACTATCTGATGACTCAAAGTGGTTATCGTAATGTAAAATCCATGAGTTTTCTTTTCACAAATCTAGACTTTCTTGGATGAATTTGCTCCCTCAAACACCCATTAAAGCCCATATAGTATACCTTATTTATCACTTGATCCTCTGACAAAAATACTGAGTGCAGCACACCGCGATGACCAAAACAAAAAGTCAATATTATTTGACGTCACTCTTGGGTTTTAATGTAATTTTTTCGTGTTCAGCTGAGTTTTAAGGTGACATTCTGAAGCTTATTGAGTGATTTGCATATCAAATCCGAAATTGTAATGCGTTTTATGAATGTAGGGTTGGAATTGCCTTTCGGAACGCATTTTATGTACAAGCAGTCATGTAAAATAATCAGAAATGATTCGCGGTAAGAAATTCAGAGGTTCTCTCTCTCTCTCTCTCTAACCGAAATGATGATTTGTCAGTTACCATTTCCTTCAATTCATCAACCAGAGCGAATCAAATCTTCCACCACATCTTGACGATTTCTGAACGCACTTTAATTCACTTCCATGCACGTGTTTTTAATAAGTCAGTCTATTCACCGAAAGACGAAAGGAATGTTCTATTTGGAATAAAAAATTTGAGACAATTTTTTTGGTCGATATTCCATTGTAAAAAGGGCAGAACACATTAGAGATGACTTGACACTTTCCAGCACTGTAAACAAGCTAAGTGACGGATCGCGACCAAACTCCGTCTTAGTATAGGGGACACTGGGACAAAGTTAATGGCAAACATAATTTTGACAATTTTGTTAAATAGCCCTTATAAATGATTAATTCAAGGTACTTTTTGTATAGAATGTATGTAAAAAATTTAAAGAAATTACAGCATATTCCAACTTACTACACTGTGTAAGCTAAAGATATAATAACGTATAGCCTTGGAAGTGCTATTATGGGTGAAATAGAAATGCACGCAAGATAATGCATTCTTAACTCTTGATTAAAGTCTTTGGAAATGCCATATGATAACATAACATGTGTAAAATATAAGGCATAGTAACAGGAAATCCATTATTTTACTAATGGAAGGATTTAGTAAACCGTATCTAGCGTTAGCATTGGATTATGCTACATAGCTCAAAGGGCTGCCCAGATACTGAGGCAATCAGAACACTTTCTTAAAGGATTTGGAACTCTTTCTTAAAGATTGATGAAGTTTACTATTTTAGAACACGTCAACTATGAAGTACAGTGAAAATAAATCCATTATTCTGCCAATAGATTGACTTAGTATATCGCGTTGTCTAACCGTATCTTGCATAACTATCGGGTTACGCTAAATGGCGTTAAGAAGATAAGATTTTGTTCTCAAAGTTCTGTTCAATTATTTTTGTAATTGCTTGACCCAATATTATTTGAGCCCGTGTTAAAATTGAGTACCAGCGAGTAGAAAATATTAACATTTTTCTTCGGTAAAAACGATGAAAACGCAAGACAGGCGACTCAAAATGTGAATAGTGTTTATGGCCATGATAGTGTAGTAACCAATCATCCACAAATTCGATTTTCGGTATTTTTTTTTTTTTTTTTTTTGGTAATTTTGATATCCAACCTGCACGACGGTCCGAACAGCCACTTATCGAAAATGTCAATAAACCAGTGGAGATTATCAAGTCTAATCATTATTCAGAACTGCTCCGATTGCTAAGAAACATCATTTGGAAGTGTCTGATTAAGACTGGATATAAAACAACCTCGATGTATGGATGCCTCACGAGTTAACGCAAAAAATCGTGATGGACCGAATTTCAAAAACAACAAAATCGACCCCTTCCTGAAGCGGGGCGGTGGCTGGTAATGAAACGTCAGTCAATTATGAAGGCGTCAAATAGAAGCGATTATAACTGAATCGTCGTGAGCTGGCGGAAACAGTGCCAAAGTCAGAATTCTCGGTCAGACGGGTTTAATTGTGTGTTTGGTGAAATTGGAAAGGAAGCAACTCGTCTACTATGAACTACTTATCGGCTATGAGCTGCTTCCCTTTGATTAAACCCTTAATTCAAATACTGGCAAAAAATTCATACTGTTCCCATAAATATTAGCCCTGGCATTTGGCATTAATTTAGAATTAAACACTTTTAAATATGTTACAAGTTCTAATAACACCTGAGAACTTGAAGCAATTTGTTACTTTGTTGAAAACAACATAAGAGTGCATTTGTTTGAGAAGGTATCTTTCATCCGCCCTCCTATTTAATGCATAACTCATACGCCTTCATGTATATGCCAGAAATTAATATTATTCATACGTCAGATTGGCTCAGGTTATACAGGGTGGGCCATAAGAGTCTTGGCGGTTTAAATATTCAATTAAAAAAAAAAAACTACGAAACACAAAAAATATATATTTGTATTCTTAAAAAGTAGAAGCATGGGAATTTTTAAGACTTAAAAATAATGTTGTCCAAATGGCTTCCCTCGGCTGCTTGACCGAACTCGCAAATTTTGGAAAACTCGTTGAAAAGTTGTTCTCGGTATTTTGTTACTTTCCTGAATAATGTTCCTCTTCAACTGCTCTGAATGGCTACGTGGGGCCGTCCAATACCTCCCTTTTCGAAATGAGTTTTCCAGGAAAAACATTTTTCAGCAGCTCTATGGATACCCTAGCCGTATGACATGTGGCCCCATCCTGTTGAAACCACATCCTCGAGGTATTGCCTTGAAGTTCTTGCAAAGCTGGCACCAAAAAGTCTGCTAGCATGTTTCAATAATTGTTCGCTCTAACCGTCATCGCATGCCCTCTTTCGTCCTCAAAAAAGTATGGTCCAATAATACCGGTTGACGTTATCCCAGCCCACACGACAAGCTTAGGGCTGTGAAGTGGACGTTCATGCAAGCGTCGGGGATTAGTCTCGGACCAGAACCGACAATTTTGCTTGATCACATGGCCATTAAGGTGAAAATTGGCCTCATCACTAAAAATCACGTTGTTGAAATTGTTGAACCGCTCTAGCATCAAATTGACAAAGTTAAGTCGGTTATTGGCATCATCGGGTTTTATTACGTGGACTATCTGAATCTTATAAGCCTTCAAATGAAAATCACGTTTCAAAATTCGTCGTAAAGTTGTTCTTTTGACATCCAAAGACTGACTTCTCTTACGTGTTGACTGTTGCGGATTTCGCTGAACTGAAACACGAACACGCTCCACAATGTCGGCTGATCTTGCAGAAACTGGGTGACCACGAACCGTAATTGGTACTGTTGAGCCGGTTGTTTCGAACATTCTGATCCATTTTCGTATCACATTGGCGCTTGGAACTTCACTTAAATCGTGTAAACCGTGTTCATGCCGATACAAACGTCGTGCAGTAATCACTGATTTATTGTTTTCGTAATACGCTCGGACACAAAATGCACGCTGCACTCCCGTGTACGGCTCCATGGCGACTAAATTTCCAGGAAGCGGCGCAGCGAACAACATATCCCCCCGCCACCCCGCGCCCCGCGTTACCGAGAAATTGAAGAATTAAATCGCCAACACCCTTATGGTCCACCCTGTATTTGCTATTACATATTTAACTTACAAGAAATTTATAAGAAACTTAAATTCCGAAAAAAAAACAATTTCCTACGAGTTCTACGAACTTTTCTGTCGTTTCATATAAGACTATCGCATACGTAGTACGTTGAAGGTTATCTATGGAAAGCAATACATCCCTTTAATCGATAACATGTGAAAAACTATATGTTAAACTGAATATAATATTCCAATTATGTGTTAACCTTGGTAATCCTTAAATGTGCTTACTAATAACTTATTAAGTATGGATGTATGCATATATCATACCTAACCCCTATCTCAAAAGCTAATACAAGAGCAACGGCATAAGGATGCTGGGGAAACCTATCATCGAAGCCAATCACACAAGCTCTTTAAACTGTCATTTTCCTGGGGTAGATCTGTGGCTGTTTGCTACGAAGAATGTGGACAAATTAACTCTTCAGCACAAGGGGCACTGGATATGGCTATAGATATACGAACGTTCGAGGAAGGCCAACACATCAAGTGTTATAAATGACTTTAGCCACAAATGTCAACGTGCCAAGTATCTTTTAAGCCTATAACCGACAAAAATGAAACATTTGCTGAGAAAAATTCTAGTAAATATCCAACACAGCAGCAGCAGGAATGTATTGCAATACCATACCGCAAACCACGATGAAGGAAGGAAGGGAATGAGCCAGAGAAGGCAGTGGTCCACAGTTGAAGCCGAAAAAGTGCCAACCATTACATTGGTACAGTACGTCAGAATGGCTCTTAATAATAACTATCTGTTACCAATACCAAAATATTGTACTAGAGTATATGCCGTGAACACGATACCATGTATATCCTTTCCTACAATCAATGATACTGTAACAACTGCAAAACTTCGCTGTAATAGCAAAGTAACCACAACTCCATGCATGACTGAAGTAACAGCCGCCGTATGAGCTCTTAAATTGTCGCAAAAAATAACAGCCCCATCAAGATAGCGCAGCGTTTCGACAAGAGTCTATGCATGTCCTGTGAGTCCTTCTGGCTGAGCATGTGTGTGTGCGCAAGAGCGCGCATATGATGCAGCCACTGGTGGCAGACAATTTAAGTAGCGTCTCGAGAATTGATAACATTTATAATTGAGTTACATGATTTGGCTCTTGTAGGCAAGCTGGTGGAGCGAAACATAAACATTAAAAAGGATTTATAGGTGGCCATAGGGTGTTAGAGACTAACACAAAGATAGCAGTCTGTATGAAAAAATTATGAACTCCTTTTTTCTTTTGTGGTTTTCTGGATTAAGTGAAAGCTAGCTGTTATGGCAAATGGCAACAAATAGCTTTATTTGACCTAGGAAAGCGATGGAAAGTGGGATAAATTTTAAATATCAGAATAATCGCGGAAATGCCAAGAGCAGTCTGTCTGATAATATGTTGGAAGAAACTTTATAATGTTTAAAAGGATGATAACTTTTTGATTACGGATTAGGAAATAAAATTTACAGAGAATCGGGAGAGACAAATGGAGGGATAAATAATAAGGAGTGTGTTGTTCACTCATAAAATTGTGAATGAAAATTGGAATGTGGAATGTAATCGCATACGTTTTTAAAGTTTTTTTTTATTTATTTAATTATTTGTTCAGTTATTAATTATTATTACTTTATTATTTAATTTTTTTTTTTTCATTTTCTTTGTCTCACGAAACTGGATAAATATGCAACACTGAAGTAAACACCGCAGTCGAAATTTTTTTGAATAAAAATCGCGCAATTTTTGCTACAAAGTTGTGTTGTGTTAGATAAGAAAATGATATGCAAAACGGTGCAGATATATGTCAGTGAAATAAATGGCGAAAATGGTTTCCAACAAAACACATGCGTTCTTTTCATTTTTTCTTTTTAGAAAACTCGCTCAATTTTATTGCTCAAATTCATGTTTAAACTTCAAATTTTTTTCTCTTTCTCTTCTATTCTATAATGAGATCATATTTCGATGTGCATATTTTGTATTCAAAAGCAAAAATTAAACTGAAGCATACAGTTAATTGACAAATTAAAAACTTACCTTGAAATTGTAGGTTTATATAAAGATTGCATGCAGGTTGTTGCATCACTGGTACAAAAATGAATTATTTTTCATGTTGTATTTGTGGGCCATTTTTTAATTTTGAAATGACGCCCTTAAACACATTATGAAAAATAGTCCACAGAACAATGAAAGGTGACATTTTCTATAACATTTCACCCAAATTTATGTGACGGCCTTTTAGGCGATTTTTCAAAAAAAAAAAAAAAAATTGGCAAATAAAAATTGGATTACTTTTCATATTGTATTATTGGGCCATTTTTCATTTTAAAACGACGTCCTTAAACAGATTATGAAAAACAGTCCACAGATTAAAGATATTTGACCCATAATTACCAGTCACCCAAATTTGTATGATAATTTTTTTGGGCGATTTTGCTAGAAAAAAATTGGCCAGTTCCCTCCAAAGTCAATCTCATATAAAAATATAAAGGGAAAGATTCCTTTTTACATTATAAAATTGAGACCTACAAACAAATTGTTTCCTTGATTTAACAATGTCAATCTGCATTTCTGTTGAAATCACAATAGAAACTGCAGCATTTCAGGTGGAAAATTCTGGAATTCTTATCTCTTATGGAAATGAGTGGATCAGGTTTGAAATTGGACAAAACCTTATCAAAAAACTTGGCAATACAGGGTTGCCCATATTCGACGGACCCATGTTTTTTAAAAAAAATCAAAGAAAAAAATAAAAATTTGGCGGTTGGCAATCTTATTCATTTAACTTGTTCCAAGTAGATTTGTTTACATCAATTTTTGAATATGATATCTCTCAAATGGCCGCCTCTCGCGTTGATGGCGTATTGTGCCCTTTTTGCAGCATTTTCCATCGTTTTCGCCAACATTTCGGCCGGAATAGTGGCTATTTCTTCACGAATGTTGTCCTTGAGCTCTTCTACGGTCCTTGGCTTGTTAACGTAAACCTTTGACTTCAAATGTCCCCACAAGAAGAAGTCAGCGGGCATCAAATTGGGCGAACGCGGTGGCCAGTCCAAATCACCACTTTTCGACATCAAACGGCCCGGAAACAAATTCTTCAGAAAATCGATTGTTATGCGACTTGTGTGCGGTGGAGCGCCATCTTGTTGAAACCAGAACTGCCTCATACGCTTTCGACGAATAATTGGCATCACAAAATTGGTCATCATGTCGCGATAACGCTCCTGGTTGATGGTAACAGCATGGCCATTTTCGTTTTGGAAGAAAAACGGCCCAATGACCGTTTTCGCACTAACGCCGCACCAAACTGTGACTTTTTCGTCATGAAGAGGCAATTCTTGAATCTCCTGAGGATTTTCAGTGGCGTAAATACGGCAATTTTGCTTATATACGGTCCCATTCAATGTGAAATGGGCTTCATCGGACATGATAATTTTGTTCCAAAATTGCTCGTCATCATCGGCCATTTCGATGACTCGTTGGGCCCATTCCAATCGACGAGGCTTGTCCGCAGGCAACAATCTTTGCGTCAATTGAATTTTGTACGGGAACAAATGCAAATCAACGCGAATAATCCGTTGTAAAGTGGACCGAGCCATGCCCAACTGCTGAGAACGGCGTTTTTGGGATGTTCTTGGGGACCTCTCAACACTGGATCGTACGGCAGCGATATTCTCGACCGATCGCCTTGGTCGACTTTTATTTAGCCTCTTCGGATTAGAAAGAGCCTCACCAGTCGAACATTTTTCGTATAAACGCTTAATGGTGTTCTTAGAAGGCGCACTTCTCACATTTTTTAATATTTTAAAAGCACGTTGAGTTTTCACAATTGACTTCTTCTTCTGTTGAATGTAAATTTCAACTATTTCAGAGCGCTCGCGTAGCGTGTGTTGTTCCATGGTAAAAATCTGCTTGGACTGACGCTTCAAACGCGGTATGTCATTAAGCGATCTGACATCTCTGTCAAAAGTTATGGCGTTGCCAGATGGGTCCGTCGAATATGGGCAACCCTGTGTAAGGGCTGAAATTAAAGAAAATAGTTTTACCGCATCTAAAAATCATAGTTTTAATTTGAATTCGATTATAAGTTTTTTATGCATGTGATCGGTTTGAGTCATAGACGATAATAGATCCAAACCTGCTTTATCGTTCCATGTTTTATTATAGCTACAACTTTAAAGAATCTGACAAGCTTGATTACAGTCCCTAGACTTCATTGAAATGTTAACATATTATCCATTTATATCTTAACGCAATATAGTTGCATCCCACAATTACGTTTCTTAAAGAAATCTTTCGTATTCGACGGTTTGACGAATTTTACTTTCGTTTTTAACCGCCTATAATGCTGGGCTCATCCGATTACGCATTGATCCTACTCTGCGTTTGCCGTGTTACGAGAGCGGTATCAAAACTAGCCGACCTGACGTATAGATGGCGTCAGTAGTTTGAAAAAATGTAGTTTGGTGAAAAATAGCAACCTTATAAAACATATTTCAGTTTCATGTTTCAAGGCGCCATATTTATTTGAGCCATCTAAAGTAAACGGTATCAGTGAATTTGAAAACATGCAAAAAATTGGTCACCGTTATGTAATTCAATATTTCCATTTGAAAGGTCTCAGTTCAAGCAATATTATGCCGAACTAGATTCTACCCTTGGGTAGTCAGCTCCTTCGTTCACAACTGTAAAATTGTGGGTAGCAGAGTTTAGACGAGGCCGTACGAGCTGCCAAGACGAGCACCGTAGTAATCAATCAATCGAGGTGTTCACATGGGACACGGTTAAGAAAATCCACAAGACGTCAGCTGAAGGTGCGTGAGCTAGCTGAAATTATAGGCATTTCAAAAAGTGCTTTACATCGTATAAAGACGGAAGATTTGAAGATGAGAAAGCTGTGTGCAAGATGGATGCCACGCTCGCATTCTGTAACAACTTGTGCAAATTATGCCAATCATCGAGGAATTTTTAGCATTTTCATCCTTCATGAAAATTTATTTTAAAATATATTAAAAATTAGTTTTCGATTCATTCAGTCACTTCATGCATTGATCCATTTTCTCAATCAAAACATAAGGAAACTGATATCTTAATTCGAGAATCTGATACTAAAATATATTTGCATGCAGTTTAGTTTCTTGTTCTGAATAATAATTGAAACTTAGTGTATTTTCGTTTCTTGGCAGGAAGGAAGTCTTGTCACCAAACTGAAAAAGATGCAAATGTTTCACAAAATTTATTTTACCATACCAAGCTCTCAAATACTTTCGCAGATATTGTAAAATGTTGTTGCTTTTTTTTTTTGGTTTTTGCATTAGAAAAAATTTAACGAAATAAATTCAAAAAATTGCATGCACTAAATGAGAATCAACGTTGTTTCTAATTTCTTTTCAGTTATATGAATTAACAGTCTGTTGCAATTTGTTCGTCAACTAAACGGAGAGCCAGTTCCGTTCGCCTTTGTAATTTTAATAAGTTTTCATTTTGAAGAGTTTGTTTTAATAGGATTATCGTAAACTACAAACTTTGAGTGAAGCAATATGAAGAGTTATTGAGAAAATATGTAACATCAACACGTTTCTTTTTTTTTTTTTTTTTTGAAAACGATGATAGTTGACGAAAACTTTCGTACGTCTTATAAAAACGGTATTGACAATATTTTAGTTCGTAGACGAGTTTTTCGTCTACATTTCGAACATTTTATCAAAATTGACGGTGAAATTAAGATGGTTTGTATTTTCCTTATGGATGTGTGATACGGCAGCCCTGAAATGCCGCAGATCTCTTAACGAGATGGCTCATCATTTCAACATTCTCTTTATATGGGTGCCGGGCCACAGGGACATACCAGGGAACTGCAGAGCAGACGAACTGGCAAGACTAGGGACAACCTTACCGACCCCAGACGAGTTGGAGTCCGTAGGCATGCCTCTAACAACTTACAGATTTCTAATCCATACTTAGCAGCAAATGGTGGGTGAGCGTCTGTCCGAGCCTGTAATCAATCCAGACAGATGTGGCCTCGCCTAGAGGCCACAGCCTGCTGTCGCTATCAAGACTCGACGTCTCATTACTTGTATTCGTCAAGACGAGACACTAATCAGAATTAGAAGACATGCAATGAAACTGAAGGTTGCGACTAGGGGCTTCCGCAGGAGCTGTGTGGATGAAGAGGAAGAGGAGGAGTCCATAGAACACCCTGTTTGCCATTGCCCCGTCCTGGCGAACAGGTGGGGATCAAGACTGGGCTTTTATTTATTTAGAGACTTGGGAGATCTAAACGATATAGGTATTGTTCGACTTAAGAGCTTATTGAGTCGCTCAGGATGGTTCAACTGGGGAAACTAGGGATATCTAGTTTCCGCAGTATCATAATGGTCTATACAATCGAAGTGAGTCTGTCTGTTCAGACTGCCAGACTGACAGAGAGACTCACTTACACTGTATAGTCCATTGTGATACTAGGGAAACTAAATTGAATACAATTTTGATTCGGCTTTTGGAATCAGACATAAAATTGTATTATATTGTATTTATTTATTTAGAGACGTGGGAGATCTAGACGATATAGATATTGTCTGACTTAAGAGCTTATTGAGGCGCTCAGTATGGTTCAACTGGGGAAGCTAGGGATACCTAATTTCCGCGGTATCATAATGGACTATACCACACTGACAGAGAGACTCACTTAGACTGTATAGTCCGTTGTGATACTAGCGAAACTAAATTGAATACAATTTTGATTCGGCTGTCGGAATCAGACATAAAATTGTGTTTAATTTTTACTCGGATGCCAGAAACTGAAGAAAATCAGAAATATTTTGAGGTTTGATTCTTTTCGGTGAATTTGCTTGTTACTAAATAAGAATGTACGCCTGTTCAAGTCATTGAAATAGATGACAAAACTTCGGTTTAGCAGCTGGATAAAGAATTTGAATGTCCGCTACATCCAAGTTTGGCCACCCTTTATGTATTAAGATTGAGTACTTCAGTAACGGAACTTAAACTCGACTTCAGGGTCTCTTTGTAAATCTTGATCTATATAATAAAGTTGCTATAAATATTACAAATTTGTTCTCCCTTTCTTTCGGAATTTGATCTCTTTGTACGATTCCCTCAAAGCATGACAAAAATGTGACAGAACTAGAGAAGTGCCATCAAAATTAAATTCAGCAAAATATAATATTTATTGTTCTAACCAAATCCTTTATACGAGCATTGTATGATACTTAATATACAAAAGTTTTCCCTGCCCTAACATTGCAAAATCATATTTTTCTTTATTTTCCATTGGAATGCAATTACCCCATAGGTTGTGTTCCTTATGGTATGTGATCATTTCCTGGCGGATAACATCCCTTTCCGTTATTAGGCGTATTTGTTGTTGCTAGTGTGTTATTTATCGTTTGATACTCCTACATTTGTTCTATAATGAGATTCATCTGTTTTTCCCAAAACAGCAGATATATCCATCAGTAGGCGGAATGTATCACATGCATATTTCGCCTATTGGGATAAGATCCTGTGTACTCGTATACATTTCGTCTATTGATGGTACGCATTTGATGATGATGATTTACTTTGAATCATCGTCATTGATTTCGCATTCACACAAACAATCTATCACTCTAATGCGATTTATGGAGGGACATCCAAAGCCTGCCTCTAGTTTTTGGGGGTTTAGTAGTTTTGTCATGTAAATCATTTTACTCGACTTTTGATATGACGGCCAAGCAAAATTGATGGCAGTGTCAGCAGTTTTGCAGAAGCTGAATGGGGCGGTCGGTCTGGTAGTTATGGTCGTCCTCACAAATGAAGCCAATAAAAACGACTGAATGGGAAAATTCAGATGTGGTATAAATTATATGGAAGATTCCATGCAAACGAAAAGAAATGGAGGAACACTTTGTTTACAACAAATGGCTGGTAGTGGGTTTGTAAGTACAATTCAAAACATTAAAACTCAATGACTGTTCTCAAAAACATCCATAAAATTTTCTTATCAAGGCAGAAATCACAACAAATTATTTTGTTGATTACATTTAACAACTTTTGTCCTCTTCCTATGCTGTTGAGAAGTTAACAAATTACGGTCATTTTTGCTCTTCTATTCGTGGAATCACCTTGATTTGGCCTGTTTATCATTTTCGACTAATGTCGAAATCCGTTCAATGTTGAGAGTACTTTGCAGCTGAGATAATCATCTACTTTCAAATGGTTTGGCATTTTTTGTAATTTTGATTTGAGTTGTGATTCACTTTTAGTAGCCATTACCCCACCTCACGGTAATGTGATCTATGACACATGCTTGATATGGCCTTGATATGATGATGCCATGGCAGCCAAAATGTTTCAAAACATATTCTGGGAATGAATTGGCAGCTGTGATGATATTTGAAAATACAGCAGCTATCCATAGCTCACATCATAGACATAACCGTGATGCATGTAATTACCAGGATGCCAATTAAGGTTTCATTTCACGCTACTGAAGTTAAAGCTTCTCATTTTAATTTTGAGACCACAAAGTGTGATAAATTGCCTATATTGTTTTTATATCACGGGTCTACTTCACAATTGAATAATAATTAAGTAAAACCACAAACAATAACCAATTGTGGAAGGTTATTATGAATTTTGAATGAAAAGAACAGACAAATCAATCAAAAGTTGTACAACCAATAATATAAAACATTCAACGAAAATGTCAGGATCGCTTCTCAGCTTCGATGACAAACATTTTTCTAATATATATTAAAACTATTCCATGACCTAAATATAGTTTCAAAGCAAAATGACAATACTTCCGTTGCTTATAATATCATTAATTAATAGCATTTGCAAATTTTAAAAATAGACCACACAAAAGCAAGCAGTATCTAACAATGTCATAAAAACGTTTCCAAGCCGTAGTGTCTAAGCTTAGACAATAGCGGGGAAGTGCAAGCTAATCAATAGCGGTACACTGCACAATGTTCTGTCTCATGGAATATCTAACTTATTACAGAATCACCAAAAAGCCACGAATTCAAAAGTTTTAAATAAAAATGGTAGCGGAACAAGTAGAAACAAAAACGATGCTATCATCTACACTAAAGAGGTGCTGTGACAATAAACCACGCTGTTTTGTCCGAATTTCGAATTACTGGAAAATCAAGCGAATGTTGTACAAAACAAAAAAAGAAAACAGCACCTCCCTGTTTGAAGCCAGAATCATAGAAAATAGCAAAGAGGCTGCTTTGGCATTGCGAAATAGATTGCAAAGGAATTCAACTGCTGAAATATTTGTTATTTATGGAATCACGCGTATGAAGCAGCGGGCACTTTAAAGCAATTTATATAAATTTAAAAAAGTTATTAAGGTTTCCTGATGCAGCGACTTTCATCAGCCTGCCTTTAGTTGTTACAGGTGGAACGATAATTTTAATAAATCCACCATTCTAAATGGAATGTATGCAAATTTGCAAACATAATAAAATGTGAATTTTATTTCATACTTTTGTTAGAATTTTCGTTTATTTCACAATCAAATATTATACAATTCTTTTTGTATCTCTTGTTGGGCCTGTAATTATTATCTACCGCAAACAAGGGCGGTTCCAAAACTAGACGAACTAAGAAAGAAGACACAAAAATGTTGGAAAAAGTTTTCTTTAGCTTTCGACTTAATCTCCTTTTAGCTCGATACACTTTTTCCATCCACATTCAGTAAATTCTATACCCTGTTTATAGTAAGAACTGAAAAACCCCTTAAAATAGCCATCAACCGCAGACTCCATACTTTCACTGTTAGCAAATCTTTTACCACTAAGCCATTTTCTAACATTTGGAAATAAGCGAAATTTCGAGAGAGCTAAATTTGATAAATAAAGTGCTTAATGAAGCAATTCGAATTTTGAATTCATTAATTTTGGCCCTAACAATAATGGATTTGTGAACTGTAGCATTGTCCTGATGAAACAACAATTTCTTTGTCGCCAAATTCAGCCTTTTTTCATAATTTCATCACCTAAACGCTGCAATAAATTTGCCTAATATTCGCCGCTGATGGTTTTTCATTTCAGAAGACAATCATAACATACACCATGGCCTTGGCTGAAGATGAAACTGTCTTCGCATTTTTTGGTCTCGATTCTCCCATTATAGCCTACTGCTTTGATTATTTCTTTGGCTCAGGTGTGAAATAGTGGATCCACGTCTCGTCCATGGTTATAAATCGATGAAAAAATTTGGCTATATTGTGGAGAAACACCGTCAAACCCAAACAAACGCTGTACTGAAACATTTTCACGACAGCGTTTTTGCTATATTGAAAGCAAGCGCGGCACCCATTTTGCGCACAGCTTTCTTATCTCCAAATCCTCGGTCATGTAATGGACGATTTTTTTTCACGACATCACAAATTAATCTTTTCACTTTACTTCACATTTTTTTTTTGTTTGTTGACAATCACAATTTTAGTTCACTTTCCTCTTTTGCTTTTAATTCCACTTTGTTTTCATATGATCATATGATATTAGATCCAGCTGATCACCGAGATATATGGATTTGGTAACTGTTCTAGTGGATCTCAATGAGAGCTGTATATCTCTTATACATGGTTGAAGTCTTGGATATTTTACATATTTTACTAATATCATGTAAAATATCTTAAACTAAATGAATTACATTCCGTTTGCTTTAAAGTTATATTAAAGTTCACATATATTGAGAATAGTGCAGGTGAAATAAATTTAAAAAATTCTGTCGCACGATTTATTGTACAACCTGGTTTAGTCCTCTTTACCACATACTGGCAATGCCTGCATTATGGCAAGATTGACATTTTGAAGTCAGATGTTTCAGCCTAGCTGCAACAAAACCTAAAATGTTGTACAACTAACTTCAGATTGTTCCCCTTTGCTCGAGAACCTTTGAAGTGAACAGATTGAAATTGCACTTATTTAAAGTGTTAAATTTCTGAACCATCCGCAATCATTTGAACCCGCGTGTTAAGGTTCCTAACATTCTTCAAGCAATTTATGTCACATCATCCGAATTCTGGTGGTCCCGTGAAGGATTGGACGGAAATGTCCATTGGAGAAGGAATATAGAAGGCTGCAATTACATACAGTAATTCCAAAGTTGCCTCCCGGAACACAGAAATATTTCTATCGAGACTCAGAGACGGGAATTGTTAAAAAACGTACTTTATTCAGCCCACGCTACATCTGGTGGCTAATTTCATGATTTTCTCAACTGATTGCTAAACTGAAGTTGCAAATCATCAATAAGTTCCCGACATTCAGGCTGATACATTGATCTCCCGACTATGATAGCAGAATTGTCGAAACTGTCAGCGCCGGAAAGTGATTCTGACGACAAACAACACTTTACCAACGATTACATTGGATGAGAAGTGATAATATGGTCAAAAAATGGAATTAACTAACGTTTCCCAATTCCAAATATAATTGAAGTTCGCAAGTATTTGTTTCTGCTGAGCCCAAACAAAATTACATTTATCATGTTATGTCTATAAAACAAAAAAAAAAAAAGAGAAAGAAAGAGAAAACAAGTTCAATAATTTAAAAATCTACCTAAAATGTTTCTTGTCTAACAAAATTGTTTATTTGTAAAATTTATTAAATAATAATCTAAACTATTTCTAAAAAACAAGTAAATTATTTCCTATAAAATTTTGAATTAAAATCTTACAACTATATATAACTTTATATAAACTTGCCTATTTACATCTCTGCATCAAAACATAACATGCTAAACTAAATCACAACTAAATCACAACTAAATATATCACAGATACATTGCATTTGTTGCATGATACTAAAATCATGAACACAAATGAAATGGTTGCAAGAATTTGATTATTTCTAACTACTCTTCTTTAGCAGCGACCAGTATCCAGATCGTGCGGAAGGCCTTCAACATGAGTGGAGTATGGTGGTAAGTTCGATCAAACCAAAGTGAACATATGTAGTTAGAAGTAAACTAGCACTCTTGCATTGATATTCTCTGTGGACGCAGATTAATAAGGGAGAACATATCAGAAAGTTATCACGTTTTGCCTTATTACGTTGATTACTCTTTGTTACAAAGTGTAACATTATCATTTCAATAGCGCTCTCTGAATATTCTCTTCTTTTAATTGGAGCCCACATAATGTAACTGTTGTTGTGATAATCCCAATGCTCTGTATTTATTTCTCTGGGATTATTCTCTTGGAGTGTTTTGATGATTTGGTTTTGTTTAGATAAATTTAATTTTTGCCATTTCTTACGTATCCATTTCTAAAATATAATAACCCATTAAGAGCAGGTAAAAAAAAAAAAAAAGAAAAAAAAAAGAAAAAAAAAGATACATTTGTCTTAAACGCAAGATACAAGATTACTATGAAAAGTATGTAAAACTTTTGTTTGAATGAACGAAATTTTTTTTAAGGTTCTATAGAACAAATTTTTCACATTTGCTTAATATATTAATGTTCATATTGTATTATATTATTTTTCCGTTTTTTTTTCGTTAATTGAATAAATTGTTAAATATGAATTGCTAAGAAATTTCCGGATGTTTTCTTATGTTAAAGGAATGAGAGCCTAAGGTAAAGAGTGAGGTCTAGTGATGGGATCCTTATAAAAGACCAATTATGCCATAAGGATAATGGAAGGCGAGGGTTTTGAGGCAATATCTCTCAAGGACATCTGAGAGAGTATTTTCTATGAAAGCTGAAGATGAATGAGTATCTAATAGTTTACACCAAGGATTTTTGAATATTGCACATCTTAAGCAAATTATAATTAAAAAAATAGGGAGTCTATAATAATAATTTTTTTGTAATGGAAAAATGGCTTGGCTGGAGAAGGACACGAACCCCCCACCCGACTGTTGCTAGCATCGCAAAGGCTCCCGCAGTCCTACCTCTACTCAAGTTCTATGATACCTTAGAATGTATAGAAAATTGTATCTCTTCGTGTACATTACAGTCAGTAAACGAAGTATAGCACTTTTTGAAATGCCCATCATTTCAGCTAGTTGACGCACCTTCAGCCGACTATCATCCAATATCATTTTGTGGGTTTTCTTTTCCGCGTCTGACGTTTACACTTCTTTTGGTTGACCACTACGGTGTTCATTATGACAGCTCGTACAGCCTTGTTTAAACTCTGCTGCCCAATATTTTGCAGTCGTAGGGGAAAGAGCAGACTCTTCCGGAGTAGAATGTAACTCGGCTTTAATATTGGTTGGACTGAGACCTTTTAAAGGAAATATTGAATGGCATATTGGTGGCCAATTTTTTGTATGTTTACAAATTCATTGAGGTTGTTTACTTTTTATGGCTCAAATAAAAAAAAAAAAAAAAAAATAACAGCGTGGCGTCTTTGAAACTCAAAACATATATTTTATTATGTTGCCACTTTTTACCAAAATATTTCTTTTTTCAAACTACTGGCACCATCTATACTTCAGGTCGACCAGTTATGCCAACGACTTTGTTGATAAAATCTCCGAAAATGTTCAGATTTCTAAAATCAGTTTCAGACCCGACTTTGTTGATAAAATCTCCGAAAATATTCAGATTTCTAAAATTAGTTTCAGACCCTGGGTGGGACAAATGATCTTCCGTTGACTCGATTTTGATCAATTTCGAATTTAACTGGCCTTTTTCGTTTGATGTTCCTCCTTTTCAGTTACGGTCACCTAAAATATATCTACTTTATAGACTCTCAGATGATAGTTGATGGAATACCGAACTTAACATACTTCAACCTTAAGGTGAAGATTATGTAAGTTCACCATCATAATGAAATTTCAATTTGTTTCATACATTTCTTTGAATTTGCATGGATTTCACAACCAAATACAAACCTTTTTGTAGTATGAGATTACATTTTATAAGTACTGATGGTGAATAGAGCAATGTCGTGTATTATATAGGCATGAGCGGGGAATAGTATTTGGTTGATTGTTCGCTGCCCTTCCTTACCCTTGTGCTAATTGCCTCTTTTTGTGAAATATTTCATTAGCTACGAGTACTTGAAAATTTTTAGCTAATTAGATGTCACAAAAATTGCTGACATATAATTAATTGTTGTCGTGTTTTAATGATACATAATATTATAATTAGTACTACAGGTGAATGATTTATATTATTCTCAGCTGGTGATTTAACAAAATTTTATGCTAATTTCAGACTTGACTCAGAACTCCAACAGTTTTGTGTTTACACCTCACAAATACCCCCAACTTGCCATGTTTAATTATTTATTTATGCGAGTGAAAATGTCATGCTGTATACGTAGAGTTGCCGTAAGGGGTTTTGGTAAGAGTTACGGCTTGGTTGTGGGTTTGAGCATATGTAGACATGGATATGGTGATTTGAATTTTCTTACAATTATGCATATATATGCATGTACACTGTGGCCCAACGTATTTCATAGCTGTTTAGCAACCATAAATTTTTGTAGAATTTTATTTGCAAACGTTTTCGGGTACTTACAATAAGTGTCAATAGAAATTTATGGCCAATTTATCTTCTATATAAATAGTCGTAGTTGGGTATTTAGAGGCGTTTTCACATACACATACAAACATGCGCACACGTATAGAGGAAACATGTTTTTCCATGAATTTGTGTGTGTGTGTTTTAAACTTTTTCTTCTATGGTGCACCGCAAATACGTAAACTTTCCACATATTCAATAGTTGTTTGTGATAATTTATGGTCGAAAATTTTACAAAACTGTACCGTTTGTCTGAAATCACTACGGAATTAATGCAAAATCATGCACAACTATAAACCAGAGGATATTAGAATCATTACAGTAAATACACACACACTGTGTAAATGTTGAGTCAATTAAAATAAAAACACAAACAAGAATAATTGAAAATTGCTACAAAAATAGTTTCGAAATTAGAATTTTCTATTATTTTTCCTAAAGTTTAAATACATTTTGTTTCACTAATGTATTTGGTTGGTTGTTTGACTAACATTCAATTAATTTTGTTGGTAAGGCACTCTAGTAATCTTTATATATATAATTCTACTGTACGGGTGTTGTCACTGAACTCCTCCTAAACGGCTGGACCGCTTTGCATACATTTTTGTATATGCGTCTGGGTGGTGCCCGGGATGAATTAGATTTACAATTCGGTCCAATTGGACAAAGGGACGTGGTACCTCCCATACAAACAAAAAATTAAAAATCTATTATTTCTGCTCCTGCTTACGGTATTTGAACAAAATTTGGTACATCGGTTTGGTGTACATATCTGAAGTGCTGCTGCAAATATGGGCGTGATTGGACAATGGGGCGTGGTACCTCCCATACAAACCACAAATTAAAAAGCAATTATTTCTGCTCCTGCTAACGGTATTTAAACAGAATTTTGTATTTCGGTTGAGTGAACATATTTTAAGTTCTTCTGCAAATATAGGCGTTTCTTATTATAATAGACCGATTGGCATGAAACATTTCTAATAAAAATAAAATTTGAAGGCAAAGCAACGTTTGCCGGGTCGGCTAGTCTACTTATAAGTAAGTGGATGGTACTCTACGAAATTATGGCAGTCGATGTAAAACGTGGATTACGGCCACCAGAGCTTTGGTATTTTGGTTATGCAGGATTAACCATTTAGTGGTTTCAAATACGCCGGTCTGCCAAGGCTGTGAGCTGTTAAATACCTGTTACCTGAAATGTTATTTGTTTGGCGAAAGGTTTGCTATTTACGAATATGGCTCGTTTAACAACTAAAGAATGCGTAAAAATAGCTAAAACTTACTACAAATATAATGTTTCAACCGTGGTCACTTTTCGTGCATTACGCGGCGATTATGGTCGTCATAACCGATCTAGAAATTGGCAAAATTATGCAGAAATTTTAAAAGACTGAAAGCGTTACAGATCTAGACAGGCCTGTGCATCACCGCAATGTAGGCACTGCTGAGAATATCGTTTCTGTTAGTTAAAGTATAACGGATAATCCGAATTTCAATTCAGAGTGCTTTGGTCACATCATAAACAATTTTGTTTTTGATCTGTAATGGAAGATTATAAACTGGACGATATGCGGTCACACGAGTCACACAACTTGACCGATTTTGGCTTTATTGCATGAGAAGTTGCCAGGAAGCGTAATTTCACATTATGTCGATGCCAATGTCTTGGTAGCCAGGCTATTGCGATTTAACGACATTAGACTTTTTTTGTCAGAGTCAGTATTCAAATGGATAACTCCCAAACGTTCAAGCAATTAATTACCAATATTCGTCATGTTATCGCTGAGACATCACCCGAAATGTGCGAAAACGTGGTCGAAAACTACCCAAACCTACCTCCACTGCTGCAACCAATCCGAAGGCGGTCATTTAAACAACACTGCATTTCATAATGGCAAGGTCCACACATTATAATGAAATAAAGGTTTAATCAAGATCGTAGATTTCTGTGTGTTTCATTTAAATTTTGTTTTGAAGTCAAAAAATGGATAGCCGGGCATTTAGCCATGTTATGTAGACTTTAATGCACGCTATTCACATACGAGTATAATATTATTAAAAGACAATCTCATACATTCTGTAAAAAAAGATTTGGAAATTGATAATAAAGAGCCCGCTTTATGGCTCGTCAAAATTCTTTTTTTCGCAAAGTTGACATTCCATACCGTTGCGGAGTTTCAGAGCGATCTGTTAGTTGGTTACAGTTCTCGATTTTGTTAGTTTACCTTAGATGTGTTTTGGGATTTTTTTACCGAATTAAAGTTAAAGATTAAAGTATTTGCCCCAAATTTAATGTGCGGAAAAAAAAATTACTAATGGGTTAAATTGTATCGTCTTTATCAAAAGCTCATGCACATGAGTGGTACAGTGCACCAAAATGCTGTCAAGAAGTGAACATTGACAAAGTTTAATGTAAATGATAATTAGATTGGATTATTTTTGTTTAAGAGAGAACTTTCTGTGTCTCACGATACACTTGGCAATTTTCGTGATTGTACGAAAAGCGTTGCATCTCAAGTGGTTGTGCAAAAAACCAGAATTTTCTTTAAAAAACAAAAATCAATTGCGAGAAAGTCACTGAAAACGTGCTAAACCTACCCAATTCTAAGCCCACATTCATATATCGCATTATAATTAGTGATTAGACGTAAGTTTAAGAGTTTAACACACAAATCATTCAGCAATCTTCGGAATGCCACTTTCCAACACTGCAAAGTCAATTAAAAGGCGAGATAATATTGACTATTTTTCAGATTATCGTGTGCTGTGCAGTCGAATTGCTTGTCAGAATGACAGACGTTAAATACAGAATATTATCTGGATAATATGCCTCGTTTGAGGCAGCAAAATTGGTAAAAACAGGGTCGGATTTTGCATCTCTATAACACACTATATCCTAAGGCTGTCATTATAAACAAACTTATGGCTAGAAACTATGGTACTCAATTATTCGGGTTTTATTTTTGATCGGTTATTTGGGCAAATAATTATTTGTCCATTTTGCTTAAACGGTTATTTGAAAAAAAACTTTTGAAATGTTCGATTAACCGAGTAAATTAAAAAAAAAACCATCATATTTTTGTAATAATTTTATTTAACTCAACTAAAAATAATATAGAAGTAACATTGTACAATTGAATTACAAATGTATTGAGATGATGTTTTATTTAATATTTTAAATTCTAAATTGTAAGCATACATGTATTAAGTAGCAATTTTACGTGTTTAATGTTTTTTTATTAAACAATACATTTTTTAAAATTAAGATTATTACAAAAGTTAAAAAGCTGTTGTATATTATTAATTTGTTAGAATGTAATTCCTTAAAAAGAGAATAAAGTTCAAATGCTTGGGTTTTAAACGATTCTTTTCTTTATTTTTAATGAAACTTGACTTAGAAAATATTCTCTCGCTTATCGTAGATGTCGGAGAGATTGAGCATTAAGGAGATTCTCAAGTTTTTCTGTTCTTTTTTTTTGTTGTTTCTAAATAAATAAAGTCAGTCAAGTCACGTGTGGATTTTTTCGGATTTTTACATGTTTCTACACATTTAATTGTTTTATTTAATTGAAACAAAAGATTTTGTTCGCCAAAGTTGTTTGTGCGATCAGTTTCTAGATCTTCTTCCGATTCATTAAAAATTTCTTCTTCGTAAAACAACCTTGTATACAGCTTACTTGCAAAAATTTTGTTTCACTCTTTGAACTGTATTTTAAAATAACGTTATTAGAAGGAAATGTGCCGGAATTAAGATATAAAATCAGTGTATTTAGTATTTTTACTCGCCTATCGCTAAGTCGGGTACTAAGTCTTTCGATTAGTTCATTAGCAAACGGATTATCTGCCTTTTCCAAATTTGTTATAAGAAACTGTATTATAGCTTCTAGTTCAATCAATGTCGCACAATCTTTTCCTAATTCTTTAATAGCCACATCAAGTGGTTTTAAAGTTTTGTTTAAATGTAGCAAAATTTTAATATCATTATCAGTAAAAGGCGTCAAGCCGAAATCAGTTAATGCATGGTTAACACTTTTGTAAATGCGAAGAAAGTTATCTATCATATTCGATAGCGATGTCCAACGGTGTTTAACATCATGTATTAGGCGCACTTCTTTATTTTCTTGCAGCATAACATATTTTTGTAATACTTTGTGTTTTTCTGCAGATTTATTAAAGGTTTTGCAACACTTACGAATTTTGGTAAAACACTTTTTTGATAACTCAAATGTTTACTAAAATGTAAACAAAACAGATAACGGCTGTGGCAATGTGAGGAAATATGTTCGAAAAAATGTATAATAATAAGTGTTGAAAATTGCCAAGAATTCCATATAGAAATAACAAATGTTAAGAAACAATCAAATTATTAATATTTTTTTTCTTTTTGGAAATTTCAAATAACCGATTATTTGTTATAAATTATTCGAATTAATCGTTATTTGAAATATGCTTTTTTTTAATTATTCAAACCAATATGAAAAAGTAATTTTTCGATTAACCGATTAACGATGAATCGATTGAATACCCTACTAGAAACTCAGTAAATATCATTGAACAATCGCCGTATTCAGCAGATATGACTTCGTCTGATGTTTTCTCCTTCCAAAAACAAATTTCTGTCTTGAAACTCAACAAATATCATTGAATAGTCAACGTATTCAGGAGATATGGCTTCCGCTGATTTTTTCCCTTTTCAAAACCCAAACTACTACTTCGATCATTTGTGTTCAATCGATAGAAGACATAAAAGAAAATTCGCTGAGAGATCGGAAATTTGAATATATTAAATTTTATTTTATATTTTATCTCTTAATGTTTTGACAGTGCGTACGTAAATTCCGGGTTCTCAAAGAATCTTTCAGTACTCGATAAAGTTTAATATAAAGAAGGGAACAAGCTTTTAGTTGGACAGGCGACTTAATTTCAATCAGTCTAAAGATTATGCTCGCATACCACTTCGACCGATAAACAGGCCTGCCAAGAATGACCACTTATTATGCATTTTTCACAATTAATAGCTATGTTAATGTACAGGGTGGCACACTAATTGTGCTACAATAAGAAATTCAAATAATTAATTAATTAATTAATCAATTTTATTATGTTGTGTGTATTTATTTATTTAATTTTTTATTTATTGTTTTTTTTTGGAATTTATTTTTTATTATGTTATGTATATTTATTTATTCATTTATTTTATTTATTTATGTATTTTTCTTTTCTTTTTGTATAAAAAATTAAAATTTGTTTTTATATAACTAATTGCTTTTGAAGATGATAGACCGTGCTCATTCACACATATGCGACACCATGATCCGTAAATTAGTTATTGCAGTCTGAAGTGTTGAAGTCCGAATCGCCTTAATTATTGTTTGGACTGCTTCAATTCAGTCAAATTCCTTGGTTTCATTTTGTACACCTCTTGCATGAGCTAAATATCCACATAAGGAAGTCTGGTGCAGTCAGGTCAGGTGAGCTTGGAAGCCAGCGGAAAGTAGAGTTTCTGGATATTCATTAATTTGGAAGCTCCGCCATAACCGGTCTGGCCCTGTGCGCAGCTGCTCCATCTTGCTGCAACCAATTACTGTTGAAACGGATTCGTCTTCGGCGCAGTTTTTGGTAAAGAAACTTATTCAACATCTTTAGATAACAGTCCCCTTTAACAATTGACAGATTCCATGGGGGTTAAACGTGCGTCTCGCCGTGAAGGCCTTACCCACTGTGTGCTTATCACACTGGGCATATTACAATGCGATTGTCAGCTCTCTCTTGGGATAACCAAGTTAAATTGGACTCCCAAAATGGGATCAAGCTACCGCAGTTGTCAGCAGTTTCTTCCACCCAGAAGATACCAAATTGCCTATGCTAGTATGAAACAAAATGTATAATATAGTAATGATTTATACACCATACTCCACGAGATTGGTTGCTCTACAGCAAAAAGAGTACAGACTGGAAATTCATAAATACCTGCAGATGTAGAGACCCCACGTAGATGGGATAGTCGATACTATATTGCAGGGTTGCAGTATCCTCACCGGTGGGGGAGGGGAAAACTCAAAATCCCTTCCGATCGGCGATGATGAACGACAACCATGACATGTAGGCATAGGATAACACATGTCTGTCCATACCCCCGACAGATCAAAAAGACCCAGATGACAGGGCATGAACCCGAGACCTGTCCGTGTGAATCCCTATCACTCTCGGTACCAGACAAAGCCTCTGGTCAGACCCTGTAGCTAACCCTCTCCCAGTTTCAACCCCTTGCGGTCCAGTGACTGGTGCGCCTGCAACGAGGAGCAGCTGCCGCCTATCAAGCTGAACGAGAATGACGTCAAATCAAAGCGGACATAGCAGGCCTTAGTTCTTTACATAACAAATTTAGCAATAAATTGTACGCAAAGAATAACAAAATACGCAAAGATAAGCTTTTGTTGGATCGATTGATGTCATGTCATGTCACCACGGGTGTTAAATAACTATGCTGTCATTGCCTATAAAAGGGAGATTCCTTTCAATGGCTCTAAAAGTTCTTTTGTATCGCTTGCAAGAGAATTTGTATTATTTTTTTTTTTTTTGTAAATTAATGAATGTCCTAGTTTTGGGAACATTAGGAAGTACAAATTGCTTCCTACAAATATATTTTAAATGTTTGCCAACCATAATACGAAAAGTATGTATTGCAATTTTTCATAATTTGTACGATATCATATTTTAAGTTATTTCATAATTAAAACATAATAAAGTATTTCATTTCATTTTATTTCGTTCCATTTCATTTCATTTCATTTCATTTCATTTCATTTCATTTCATTTCATTTCATTT